>JAVSBS010004454.1:32549-62898 GCA_033124195.1 Coracias cyanogaster | reverse complement strand
CCGACGGCAAATGGGGCGGGGGGGGGGGTGGGGGAGCGGACAAGTTTATTCCCGCTTCATTTTGAAGACTCTACAACAAAATATGGAAAACAGGTTTAAAAAATGAGTTAGGACTACATATTTTAATGCCAAAGTCTAGAATAAGAATACAATTATTGGCATGCTGTACCCATGATCAGTGGAAATCTACTGTGAAAAGGAGGTAGGGAAGAAGTTGTGTTTATATGCCTTTAATTAAGATTTACTGAAATACCTTATATTGAGTTCTATTCAGAATTATTAAGTTGGGTATTCAAGAAGTCTTTACCAGGGAAATACTGGTATGAATAGTAAATACAGATATTGTACTTTATAGCATCTTAAAGTGAGAGAAATGAATATGCAGTTTTCATGTCTCAAAGTTTCTCCTGCCCCCAATTAGCAAAGCAAATTCCTAGGCAAAACAGACCTAGCAGTAATCCATTAACATTCTGAGGGTTACATTATAAATATACAAAGCAGTAATCAGCAATTACAGTTGGATTTATAATTTTAATAATGACTGAACCCTTCTTGTCGTTACTACTGAAGGTACCTATGCAAGAGAAATGATCTAATATTTACCTGTAAGTTACATTTTTTCAAAATTTATCTTGATGAACTCTTCCAGCCTTCTGGAAGCACAAGCTGTTTCAGTTAGAAAAACTTACTGATCTTACTGCTATTAATTTCCCATTAACTTAAGAGGGTTATTAATTATGGAGAGATAATTATTAATTTCCTTGTAACGGGTGGAAAGACTCAATCCTCCCCAATACTAAATAAGATCAACCTCAAAAAGGTGTGGTCTTAAACAGAATGGGAACACCCAGGTTCTATTTCTGGCTAACACTGACTCCTGCTGTGGCCTGGAGCAAATCGCTTCTGTTAAAAACACTTTTTTTCCATTCTGCAAGATGAGGATAACACCCCCTTATCAGCTTCACAGGATCTTTCTCAAATGCTTTGAAGATGAAGTTTTATAAGCCTACCAATGTATTTAAATGAGGCTTAAACCAACCATTTTTTTAAAACATTTTGCCTTAAAAAGGAAAAGGATTTGAGCAGAAATGAAGAGTACGTGCTATTAACCTCCCCTAAATACTGTTACATGTTACAGTTTGCACTTTAATCATCTACCTTCAGTGTTTTTCAGTTTTCCTTCAGATTCTACCTAAATGAAGCAAAATGGCCACAAGTGGATGCAATATGCAGGACTCTCCGGAGACAGCAAGGAAACGTCAGTCGGGAATCGAAGCCACGCACTCCACATATGGGGGAGGAAGGGCTTTTGCCAACCCTGCCTTTGGATCTTGCAGAGATCCCTGCCCTTCAGCCACAGCCGGTGCTCCCCAGTCACCTGCATCTCTCCGTTCAGATGAAGCTGGGTGTTATTTGACTGCCGCCTTCTTCCTCCTGATCAATGCATTCAACTCTTGGTTTTTAGAGTTCACTGACAACAAACACAAATGGAATCTTGGTCTAGCCCATGTAAGGACAACTGCTGATTGTTTTCCTCCCTTTTTAAGGGGAACTTTGCCAAAAGATGGGCCAGGATCATAAACCATACCCTATTCTTTAATTACTTAGCTTTTACTCTTGACTTGGCAAAACATTAAGCTTTTCATTTGAGTAAATCTATAATTAACTCCAACATGTGCTGAGTAAACATAACCTCATTTTTAATTAAATCTTAGAACAAGATGCTACAACTTGCCATTTCTAAGAAGTATATCTCAAGTAACATGCAATAAAAAAAACTAATCCTTGGCAAATATGAAACTTAAGTCCAACTTTGAGTATAACCAACCCTCTTTTAAAGTCATCTGTTGTCCAAACATGCATTCACTAAATACCACACCAAAATACTTTCCCTTCACATCAAAAGTTTCCAAGGCTAAAGTCAAATCAAATCTAAATGGTAACAGAGCAAAACTGAGAGATAACCTTGGCTTTGGGACTCCAAAAGGGAAGAACAATTTCTCTGGTACATCTCATTGGATTTTTTTTTTTTCCCCCAAATGATGCAATCAGTCTTAGACAAATAGAAAATACATGTAATTTCTCAAGCATGAAGAGTTGAAATATAATATGCATTATAAACACCAGAAACAATAGGGAACTTTCTTATTAGTTATTCAAAAGAGAGAAGATTAAGATTCAGAAAATTTACTTCTGATAGCACGTTCAGATAAGACTAACTCTAAAATTCTAAATTAAACTGGAACATCGATTTTCTGAAAAAAAGAGAAGCCTCTGAAAAAAAAGTGAAGCTACTACAAAAACAATGTCAGCTCTAAATCAAGCTTATACATGAACTAATGCAACAGTATTAAAAAATAACCATCTTTTGTTTGATTTTTTTCAAATAAGATCTCTGGCATTATGAATGTCCAAATGACCCTCAAGAATTTAGTCTATTTAAGTGCTACAGTTAAATAGTAGAAAACTTCACACAACTTTACTCCATGTTCAGGAATTACATATACCAGAACCAAATAAAATAACCAAGAAATTGTTAAAGACAGAAGATACACTGTTTGCAGAACAAAAAAAATTGGTGCATTTCAATGAAAAAAACTTCAAGAGAATTTTACAATATTCAATCTCATCTTCTTACTTATCTGCAAGTCTTAATCAGCTCTCCTCTCAAAGACAGTCTCTTGGTGATGCTGATTACCACAGAATCTAGATACTGATAACTCTGCATCAGGCAGAAGCTGCTCTCCTTACTAATCTTACCCAAAGTATATTCAAAAAATATGACTTCACAAAGCATTTTCTTCCAGCCATTTTATATTTCAATTTCAACAAGCTTATTCTGGACCGATTTTTCCCCTTAGTTCTCATCAAGTTCAGTTTAGTCATCTTTCAACAATTCTCACAACAATTACATGATGCTTCACGGGAGCCCCATTGTTTCAGTGGTAGTGCACAATTAAACCAAGTCCCTTGCGGCCAAAGTACAAAGTACTGAGTGCCACGGGTGACACGGAGTTGGTAGCATTTGCTAAGCACACAAGGAGGATTACCATTTACACTACAAGAGTGTCACAGCATAATGTGCTTTATAGCCTCCAATGAACGCAATTTCCATGCTCCACCTAATGCCCTTTCCCCCGCTCAGCAGTCCTGTAAGGCTTACGCATTCATGCTGTCTCCATTTATCCTCACCATTCTCCCTAACCTCCTCCCTTAAAGTAACTTTTTAAACCTAGTTGGACAATCATGGCCATACCTGAGAAGAGAGGTTTGCATTATTAAATTCTCACAAGTTTTATAAAAACAGGTACTTAGAAACTAAAATCTTGCCCAGCACATTGAAGATAAACTGCAGCACAGGCTCAGCTGAGTCCAACAAACATCTACAATTGTTAAATTTCTATAGGCAAATCTCAAATCTAAAAATGAATGTTAAGAGCACAATTGTGGAACAAAAACATTAAGAACAGATAATGAATCAACATATGCTACTAACTGCACTGTTTCTTTCAGTTCTTAATCACAATTAAGGCAGACACAACAGAGAATTATTCTTAAAATACGAAATGCAATAGAAAACAGTGGGTGTTCAGACACTTAAATGGCCAACATTTACCATCCAACTGTTCTGCAGTTGTAATGAAGACTTTTTTTAGCAATTGATTAAGGATATTACCAAGAGTATCCTCCCAGATATACATGTAGCTTCCACAAAAACTGAGGGTTACTTGTAACACCAGACATTGGGAAGGAAGAGCCGAGAGGAACGACAGGGCAACAACTCTAAAGTAAGCTTTTTATGTCATGACATCACTATCCTGCACACTGACCTCTCTGGTTACACAAGGTGAGTACTGACCAGCATTTCTTAACTGGATCTTCTGCTGTGCCAAACAGTTCACTGCCATTTGCGTGGTATGTGCAGGACCAAAGAAAATGATGGTCACAGACTTTGAAAAGTTACTTCCATAAATGACCGTCACCTATACCTGAAAAGTACTTTTAAATTAAGATCTTTAAATTCTGCACAAGCTGCAATAGTAGAAGTTAAATTCTATTTTATTTTGTATAACTTATAATTGCAGAAGATAGATTATCTGTATCTTATATCTGTATTATTATAAATCAAGAGCTGTCTTTCCAGAACAATGCATTGCAACGCAGTATGTGCTGCAAAGAAAGTAGTTAACAGAGTACAATGATGTACTGCCGTGAAATCGTATCTCATCCTAGGTTTTATTTTTTATTAACTTTTGCAGGCTTTCCTGACAGAACGCTATTAACACTATCATGAAGATTCATGCCACCAATATAATTAAGGCTAAAACAACTCATCAAAACTTAGTATTTTGCTCTGGTTTTTTCAGCTGTTGAACATAAATGTTATTTTCAAACTCAAAGATTCCATTATAAAGGAATCTGAAATCTCTGCAATTGTACAAAGACAAACTTGGACGTGTTTGGAAGCCCTCTTCAGGAAGCGGTGTGTTTAGGAAACAACGCAGTAGATGAACTCTCTAGTGGGCAACCTCTCCAGTGTAAGTCAAAGACTAATCTTGCTCAGACTGGTAACACTCAAGCTGTGTGACATCCAGTCATGTTGTGACAGCATCTGAACACACAGGATCAGTCAGGATAGCACCAATGGCACATGTATAAACCAAGGGCACGCTACCAGCAAAAACAAAGACCAGACACCACCGGACCCTCGGAATCAGAAGGCAACAACAGTGGTATTATTTCTACATGTGGAAAATTTTCACACACACAAACTAAACGTACTTAGGGCACAATGTTTTGTACCAAATTTTGTAAACTTCAGGAGAAATTAAATGCAGCGCGCCTATGCAGCTGACAGCAGCTCCTAATCAAACGTGGTAGACTCGAAATCAACTCTTCAGTAATGTAAATTATCCTTTTGAAAGTCTTTTTTGGAACCTTTTAAAGTTGATGTGTGAAGTTCTGCAGAAAATGTGTCACTTTTTCTTTGAACAAGTCTTTCTTTCATGGTACAGCACCATAAGGTAAATTATCTTTGAGGAACATAAAGTACACTCAAGTCACTCCTCTCTTTTGAATGTAGGACATCTGAAAATTGATGGAAATTTTATTGGCCTTGGGTCATAATGTTTAACAGGTTTATCTAATTTCATTCCAGAGCATTTACATAGTCATATAATTTTTTTTCTTTCTAATCATAATAAGAACAAGTCAAAGGATGATTAATCTTATTATGCCTAGAATAATACAAGGAAAGGACAGCTAGATTTCTGCACCGAAAACTTCAAGAAGCAATTGTGATATATTTCTTGAGAAGAAGCAATGTGAACTTACGAACACATGAAGGTCACACTGAGAAGTTAAAATTAGAGCCAAAAGCTAATCCTGACAGATTAAGTTAGACTAGTTTTTTTAAATACTGGCCTTAGATTTTTATAATCTCTGCAGATCAGAAAATGCAAATACATTAGAGAAAGAAAAAAAAAAAATTTAAAATCACCATCATCTTACCTAGAAATTGTGAGGACAACGGAAGAAGAATAATCAGTTAAGTCTGCCTATCAACGTATTTAGAAGGAAAAGAAAACATTCAAAGTCTGCCTACGGCCAACTTTTTCTGACTTTGTGTCACATTTACTTGGAATAAATTTTACTTTTTTATTATAAACTAGCATGACAAATATTTGTTATTTACTGTCATAGTGAGGTAGCACTGCCACAGGCAAACCTACTAGACGTGTCTTCTTAGAAAATACAACAATGGGGCTATTGGGCAAAAAGAAACGAAGGAAGGACGGACTAGAATTCTTTATATTCTGCAAAATTGGAAGAAACATCATTATATCATAATGACAGTTGTCATTGGCATTTTGTCTCTTCTCAACAAAGTTCAATATTTTCTTGATATAATGGCAAGGACTGTTAAATAGATACATTTTTTTCCCCACTTTCGAAGCAGATACATACAGCGTGAGTACTTTTTTCTAATGACAGTAGATTTAGTACAATACATACAATGGCAATTCCTGCCTAGTCTTTAAATACAAGTTGTACTATGCCTCAACTGGAAGACACAAATAAAGCTAGAGCAGATCACTATGCAAATTAAGTTCAAATGGAATTTGTCATCGCTGTAATCCCTCATGCATTTGTACTTACCTGCAGGTAAATACTTCAGCTGGTTGTTAGCCAAGCGAAGATGACGTAAAGATCTTAGGCGGCCAATCTCGGGACACACAATTTCGAGGGCATTATCACTTAGGTCCAGAAACTGCAGTTTAACGAGGGAGCCAATGGCTTGTGAGAGAACAGATTAAAACATGAATGTGACCCAACAGTAATGTTAAAATCTTAATAGGACTATGAGAGGATAAAAAGCCACAGTACCTAACACCTACGTCTGAGCACATTTTGCCATCTTAAGGCTGGTCTATACTGAATGACATCATTTGTGGAAATGCTTCTCTACCTAACAAACAGTACTGCTGGCAGTGAGACAGGGAGGGGAAAAACCAGGAGTGATGTACAGAATACTCCCATTTCTAGATTCTCCTCAGATGATTCTGCTTTGAAATAACGTTTTCCATTCCTCTGGTTTGGGTTTACCCAATTTATATATTCAGAATGAGTTTAAAGTACTTCCATGAAGTTGGGCAAACAACTCTGCAATTAAGACAAGGAAGAGAAACTAGTACAAGTTCTTGATACTTCAGGGTTCAAATTGGTCAGGATCTAAACCAGCAGAGTATTCTGTGTGGTAATTGCCTGAAAGCAGAAGACACTCTGGATTTTTGTCTTGGTAGATGAGTGCCATTTAGCCTTTTCACTTCCCGCAATTAGAACTGAAGCAAGCAGCATTTAGATGCATTTGAGAATTCATTAAAAGAATTTAACATAGCATAAACAAGGATATTATCAACTAAGAGCTACACTGGTATATTTTGTATTAAAATCTTTAATGTTTTATGGGAAAATAAAGGAAAAATAGGCCTCTTCAAAGAAGAAAAATGAATATTTTATTATTCCTGCCACTTATTGTGAGCTGGTAGATTACTTACCTTCAGGTACAACAACTATGTTATTTGAATGAAGGTACCTGGGGGGAGGAGAAAAAAAGCAGAGGACACCACCTGTTACCCTCAAGGACTTCTGCTATATAATCACTTTGCAAAATATCCAATTTCAGACTGAAAGAGCACCCTCAAAGCCATTCCTCACTATGACCACAAAAGCTGTGGAAACTGTATAAACTGGCAATGGATAGGTACTTAGGCTTCACATAGACTATTAAATGATTAACATAAAAATAAGAGAATACATACAATTATATACTTACATACAATTATTTAAAACAAAACGTTCACAGTTACAGTAAGAATAAGCTTTAGTTTTGAGAGTCACAAGAGGAAAACAAAAAGGAAAAAAAAAGTAATCAGAATGAACCACATTTGATCACCTGGTTATTCCACAGTTAATGTTGGGCAAAAAAATAAAAAAGCCCAAACACACACATGTTATACAATGACCAATATTTTGCCCCACACAAACTCTTAAACCTTTACTGGCTGAAGAAGCAAGTACATGCTCTACTCCCTGCAAGTGGGTTTTTCAAACCTAGAGTATATTTTTCAAAAGAAAAACACAATCTAACACATGATAATTTAGGTAGTTATGAGGGTGGCCAGGTGTCTCACTAAATATTCAGCACCCTCTGCTGTAGCACTTCCGGTACTACTTGTAACATTAAAACTCTTCTTAGACTGTACACATTTCAGTTTTCAATCAATATTGCTGCAAATGAACAAACAGGTCTTGTAGAAAATAATACTGACAAAATTTTCAAATATTGATATCCAATTGTAAAGGAATAGTGAGTACCCAATGTCCAACTGCTTCATCATACAGGGAAATTATTTGCACAGCTATTTTTTTTCCCCATCCTATTCAAACAGTATTTCCTAAAGTAGGAGCCTGTATTTTCAGGGAGATGGAGGCAGAACAAGGAAAAAGACATATGATCACTTCAACTGTATGGAGCAGCTGAGCCTTCTCTTTTTCTTAAAAAATAAAGTTTACTAAAATCGTAAAAAACATAAGGATAACAGATACGTTTGTAGAAATCCTTATATATAACCTCAGGATGAGAAGTCTCCTACTCATTTCGGCCGCAGCTCCTGAAAATATGTGAACTACCTCACTCATCCTAAAAAAAATTGTTTGGGGATCTACACCTAGTATCCCAGCATGAGGGACACAATATATAAAGAAATGCAGGCAATAATGAAGTTTTTAAAACTCCAGTGAAATAGTTAAGGATGTAACTTTCAGGAAAATGAAAATCAGCTAAGTTTGTCTTTCAAAACTCAAAGCTGCTGTAACAAATTATTCTGTAAATAAACCTTTACTCTGCGGTCTCTTCTTTGTCAACAAAAGATCTATTGTCTCATCAAAAACGGACTTGTACTCTCTTAGAGCTACACAAACCACAGGCCCACTGCAGTTCTCTCTAGACCACCAGAATGTGTGGGATAATGGTGGTACAACTAAGCTTACTGAACCCCAGCTAATTAGGTTTGACTCCTACAATTCAGTGTTTGTATGAGATTGTTTTAAGCTGTAATTTATACAGGTTTTCCTAAAGGCACGATCAGATAACATGGAGATTTCCTGATGCCTCACGGCAAATCATTAAATACTATGTATATCAAATACAAAAATATTTATTTTACTGCTTCAGAGCATAAACATACTCTCAAAACTCACGCATGATGAGACACGACTGTCTCTTAAGCAAGTCTGAGACTGCAATGACCTACAAAACAGATCAATTATACTGTGGTCGCGTGTACCAGAAAGGTGTGGTTTCAAGGGCCAAATTAAGATGATGAGATCAGACAGCTGAACGAATTATACTCCTCAGACACACACCTCCTCCTGTTTGGAGCTTTCCATTAAATAAACAGAATCAATGGTCCATCTGCTACTCAACTGAAAGTGAGCCAAATGAGTTAAAAGGGGAGAAGTGGGTGACCCTTTTAACCCTCCCGCTGCCAATCCTACCACGCAAGGAAATCATAACCTTACCGGAGGAAAAGGGGAGAGAAGAAAACATTGACTCAGGGGCTTACGGCTTAAAATTAGTTACCAAAATAATACAGTTCATGTGACATCCATTCTTTGGGCAAGACTGGATAAACTACTCTGCCTACAGCAATCATCATTACATAGTTACTACCCCCTTCCTCCTCCTATTTGACAATCTGTGACTCGGTTCCAAAAACAAAAACCAACTTATTACTACAATCAGCAAGACTGAGATAATAGTAACTCTGGTAACTGGGGTAGAAATGGCAGCTAGGGATGGGCTGGAGGCAGTAACCTGTTTCTCTGGCTCTGTCACAACCATCTGACCATTGCATTGGGAGGCTCCAGTGCGTTATCAGAGTGACAACAGTCTGCACAGGAGTTGGGGGGTAAGTATTTTTTTCCCCTTAGCAATGTAGACATTTGTAGAACTAACAAGAAAGTATATATAAAAAATCTTAACATGGGACTGAATACATCTGAATACACCGCTTTTAAAAGAAAAAAAAAAAAAACCAAAACAAAAAAATGACTCTAAGACACCCTCCAAGAAAACCCTTCACACTTAAGAGGTAGGCTATATGCAAGCAATACATTCCAGAATTATTCTAAGGTAAGAGGGATAATAAAATATATATGAACTCCTACACAAACTCACAATTCCACGAGGTTTGGAAGCTTCTGTGCAAGGTTTTCTGGCTGAAAAAGAGTTAAAGATTTTTTAGGTTTCAAACCAAAAAAACCAGACACACACATATTGTGTACCCAACTCATTTTAATAACCACACTAACACAGGTCAGCAGCTAGTCAAAGCAAAAACAGCAACAAGGAGCTTGCATACAATGTCCTATTCCCACATCCCCAGATTGCACCTTCTCCATCAGTGCAATCTGGGATATATATGAGCAATTCGCTGTTGAAACAGAACTATATCCTACAAGTGACATTAACATGTCCCCAACCAAATGGTAGTCAGACTTCTGAGGCTGAGAAGATGGGTTATCAAGGCCTTACTTTTTGAAATATATTCAAATATAATTGAGCTAGTTAAAGCCAAGAGACTGCTGAGAAGCTGCAGCCTTTACAGACTTCACAGCACAAGATCTCTAACCATAACGCATTTTATTCTGTAATGCTGCTAAACTGGGAACCGACCTACAAAGTTTGTGAGGATTAATCAATTACCACCAAGCCAGAAGTGCTGAATCCATCAAACTACATTTCCATATTTACCTATTAACATGCATATAATTTTCCAACTGCTAACTGATCCCTAGCTGCAATTCTGTTTCTTGATGGCATTTACAACCCCAAACACAGATCGCAAAATCAGCTTCACAAGTTTCAGATGTCATGTTGGTACTAAATATTTTTGCACTGTTAAGACAGTTTTATTGCTTATCTAAATAGATATGTTTAAATAAACATAGATATGCTTTATTTTAAAAAGTTTTACAATACATATATTTGGAGAAACAAATGAATTCTAAAAGCAGCTTGATCACATATTCAAGTTTCTGTTAAAAGAAAAATCAGCAATTTTCACTGTTGTGTAAATTTAAGTTATATTATTACCTAAAATACTTAACTATGTGCTTGGAAATTTATTATGAAGGAATATGCTAACCTGAAAAAGTAACATCACAATATTCTTATGTAGCAAACACGCCACATCCTAGATCTGAGTACAAGAAATAGTTTGTTTTTAACTATGGAACAGCAAAAGATGGCTTAATAAATGAATCAGTTGAGGTCAAGAACCAAGAAAAAGGCTATAACTAATCCGTCATTGCCACCTGCTGGAAGGTTTCTTACAATACAGTTATCTTCTCGGCATAAAAGTTTATTTTACTTAGTCACAGAGAAAAGCTTTAACTGGGGAAATATGCAAAGGCTGCAGCATGCCTAAACATTGAAAATTCAACCTTTAATGTAAAATATTAAGAGGGGATATGAGAAAAAAACCCAAATATCTCATTGTCAATCTAAATCCTTTATCAATAAGGATACTAACCTGAAGCACAAACTATTTTCACATTATATATGAAGGTTATACTCTTACTGTTCATATTGTTAGAAAGCTTAACTGAGGAGAGATAACTTCACAGTTTAGCAAGTCTAGAAATTCTGCACATCACAGAATTGCAGCATGGCAGGGGTTAGAAGGGACCTCTGGACATCATCTCATCCAACCTTCCTGCTAAAGGCAGTTTGCCCAGATCAGGTGGCACAGGAACATGCCCAGGCAAATCTGATCTTATTGAGCACCACAATAATAATGGGTCTGACTCAAAGTTGTTCAATACAACATCCTACAATGAAATTTGTATTAAAAATATAATAACTATTTATGACCCTTCAACTGAGAGGTAAAACTAACTCTGGTCTCTGTTGGTGACATGACAACAATAATGATAAATAAACCACCAATTTTGCCAACAGTTTAGTGAAGCTTGCCTCACCCTCACACCCACTGGGTATTCTTCAAGAAGTGACCCTGCTGATCTGTCTGAACAGGACACACTGCATATTCTGAGTTAGTAAATTAAAAGCAATTGTTCTTTTATATGGCTTGATTGTGTTCTGACAGTGCCATCAAGGCAAACGTGTACTTTGTTTTAATAGATAGAGAAATACTATTACTGGAAGGCTAAAGTTATCAGTCAAACACTAAATGAGAAGTTGGAAGACTTGATGCTGGGATATAGGTGTGCTATATAGCCTCTCAATCCATTCATTATGTCAGAGCCCTCTAGCATTTCCATCTTGCCAATGAAGTCAAAGAATAATTTCATTTTGGTCAAGGTGTGTGTAAATTCTGTCAGTATAACTATTCCAGACTTTCATAAGAGCCATCCATCAAGGACTAGGTTCATTTTAGAAGAGCAAGGAACAAGAGCTGATTTAGTCAATATTTTTCAAAATGCTGAAGGAATGAACTGGTGGGACGAAAGTACCACCTTGTTTTAAGGAAATATAGTGCAGGTTTGGTTTTGATGATTGCTAATAATCCATATGCAACCTGAAGCACTTATTGATGAGTTAATACTCATTATCTTGCATAGAATCAAAGGAGCGCAAGGCTGAGAGAGACGTTAAAACCACTCTTCTCAGACAGGATCACCTCTCAGAGAAATAGGAACATCTTCTCTTTCAAAAAGTCTCAATGAAAGGAATACAGCTTCCTTCAATAACCTCTTTGTTTTCAACAGTTCTCAGATGAGATTCTCTCCCCTGCATCCCCCTTGTAACTAACTTACTACTTCTTTAATTAAATTGAGAGTATTACTTCTCCTACCAGAAAAAAAAAAAAATCATTATTAAAATACTGCTTTGTAAAAATACTGCTTTGTAAAAATACCATTGACTTCTGCTCTCCTCCACTCCCACTACTCTATATTTTTTCATCTCTGTCCTCTCTTTTTGCAAGCAGTATTAACCTCAATCTCTCAACCCTTTCTCATAGGGCATGTTCTCTAAAAATCCCTTCTTGCTGCTTTCTAAGTTCTTTCCAGTTTACCTAGATTGTCCATAAGTATGACATCCCAAACTCAACCTTTGCTCCCGCTTGTGCTTTAACAGCATCCAGTAATTACTCCCTTCTGCTTTTAATGGAGGTTGTGAAACTTTCTATGTTCCAAAAAGATATCTACCTTTTTTCTAACTTGCTGATGACTTGACCTCTTTTGGTCCGCTACAACTTCCAACAGCTATTCTGCTGAACAGATGCTCAGTGGATTAGACCCCATCTTGTTCGCTTAGGTCCTAGCCGTAGTGCTACGCACTCGAATGATATTCCACCAAGTCATATTATGAGCAAGTCATCCTGATAGTTTTGAATCCTAGCGCTCTACTTCATGCTGTTTGCAAGTCATTTTGCCTCGGTAAGATCTTTGAATGTATTGTTTTGGTTCCTTTCTCCCAGGCTTCAACTACAATCCTGAACAGCATTGGATGAGAGCTGCCTCCCTCATTTGATACATCCTCTGTTGACAGCAACCATGGTTAATTAGTCACCTCACACATCTATTGGCTGCTAGTATCAACAGGTATCGAAAGGAAAATGGAACTAAACTGTCACTTGCGAGACTTTGGTTTGGTTTCTATTTTATAATTGCTTTGAGAATCCAGGTTCTAGCACGTACATCATACGTGACATGCAAAACATTACTTATCATTGTTTCATCTTTTAAGCAGAATAAACTTCATGAACCTTACACCACTAAATCATTGCTGCATTTCACAGTGTCAAAGCAGAACTGTTTACAGTCTTTGGTTAATTTTTAAAGCAGCTTTAATTTCTAACCATGAATCCTAACCTCCTATTAAATTATTCAGCAAAGGACTTGCCTAAAACCAAGAAGTGTCAAAATAATCCTCTACAGTACATGCAAACTTAAGTGACTCATTGAAGAATAAGGAAAGGCACAAGATCTTCAGAATCCTTTCAGCTTTTGGCCCAAGAAGTGCAAACTTGACTGAGGAATTCTAATGTATCACTGTTAAAGCTTTAGATACTATTTCTTAAACTGGAGTACTGGACTTTTTCTAGGAAGCCCTGAAAAAACAATTTCAGTGGATTTTAAGTAGTCAGGGCCTCTAGCTCCTCTATCCTGGCTGTCATTTTACCTATTATGCCATGGAAGACCCCAAGAGAAAAGCACAACTGAATTACTTAGAGACTTGAGCCTATGAACTATGGCAGGTTTTGACTCCCTATAGAGTCTTACCAGCTCAGAATATCTCACACATTTAACGAGCCCACACTTAATTCTGAGGTCACAACACTCATTCAGGGTGAGAATTTGTTCAGTTCAGAGGAAAACAAGAAGAACAAAACAAAACCATAACAGAAAATGTCACAACCCTGATGAACACCAGTCCATAGACATAAGTTTTCGCTGCCACCTTAACAGCGAGCTTTGAATTAGACCCTGGGTCTGACGACACCTTTAAAATAACACCCACACCAAGGCAAAATTTGTTTGGCCTAAGCAAAGTAGATGAGACTTGTGCAGCATCACCTAACAATAGATTGTGGCCCGACCACTGACGTGAGCAAAATTTATAGCAGTTCACCCCAAACAACAAACCTCACAAGATAACCTGCCGCAGATCTTCACAGAGCTTGAAAAGGGTAAACATAAAATGTCATAAACTTTCATTTATTCTACTCTACATTACCTATGCAAGTTCAAACGTAATACAAATACTCATATTTGGTAACAGATGACATCATTCAGGATCAGATTTGCCATAAGAATTTTTTTAAGGTATTTTGTTTTTTCTGTTCCAAAAAAATCAGAATTCCTAAACATACAGACAGTAAACATTACAATAAAGAGGTTGTCGTACCAATGTGGTTAGGGAATTTCTTTTCATATAAAGTCTCTCCAAGTACTGCAGCCCCTCATCTTTCAGTAACTCCAAAGGAAAGTGATGGAGATTTCGGTAATTTAAGAACAAGTTCTTGTGCCTTTCCAGCTTTGCCTCAGAGATTGTTTTACATAGTTCTGATGCCATGATTAATTCTGTTCCCAGCACCACATCTAGTGCATTGCATCTTCTGAAAGCAGACCCATTTCTAAGAGACAAAAAGAGCAAAAAAACCCCAAACCATTATCAAGGTAAATGCCATGCATTCTTTTACAGAAAAACTTAGTTATGACATATTATCTGGTAATTTATCTAAAGACACTTATTCCAGTTAATCTGTAAATAAAGTACTAGAACATCCACACCATAAGATATGTTAGAAGCAAGTCTGACTATTTTCTGAATGAAGTTTCAGTGCATTTTCAGAACAGCAATACGATCTTAAGGTATACAAAACGCTTTTTTTTCCATGGAGCTCTCAGATGTCTACGTCACTTGCTATCACAAGAAAAAGAAAACAAAAACCAAATTTACCTCTGCTAACCATTATTGATGTCCTACATCTATTCTGTGAACTGTGCTAAAAGAGGAACCCACAGATCATAAGAAAAATGCACAATTTATTAGAGGACTTGTTATCTTCAGTTGACTAAAATGCCTTCATGTAGCTTTTAATCCAGAATGACAAAAGGCAATGAAAGTTTTTTAAGCTTTCCCATATAAAAGTATCAGAAGAATTTACCAGTTGGAAGAGATATTGGGGATGGACAGCCAGTTATGGCATTTTAAAATAACAAACTGATACATGAGAAATCTGAAACTTACAGCAAGAAAATTTTTAAAGAACTAAACATGAGAGCAGATTTTCAGCTCTTTACTAAAAAAGCTTTAACTGACAATTTCAAACCCAGAAAACAAAAGCATGAAGACAAATTAAAAATTAACTCGTATCTGGAACCAGACTTTACATAGCTTGTTTTTCAAGCATAACCAAAATTCTAGTCCTCATTATGTTGTCTAGATTTAGATAATAACAGTAACGCTACATCTTTTCAATTGTCTCAGAAGTCAGGAGAACATAATAAACCAGACTATTTATTAATTTCAAGTTACCAGTTTGCTACAGACTTGTGTGTAGAAATTAACTGCACCATATGCGTAAATGAAACCACTTTATCCATTTCAGTAATTCCCTTGATTTGCAGACAAGCAGCTTTTACCTGCTTTTCTGGAAGAATACAGCATTTATTTTCTTGCAGTCCCACGAGAACTACTAATCACAACTTAGGTGTTGTTGACTGCACACCTTTTCCAGTCTTGAGCTATCCTCAATTCAAGCCATGCTAAGATAGTTCTGCAAGCAAATGAGCACCCTGTTGAGAATCCTATATAAGATTAGAAAGTCTCAGTCCAACTTTGGGTAAGCAGTTTTCCTATGAGAAGAACCACTGCTGTAACAGTTGCCTTCATTAGCTAATTTAAGGAGACAGGGTACACACACTGCTGGCCCTTAGCATTAGCAACATTAAAACCCCCTTAGTTTGGCAGGTAAAGGAAATTAAGTCACTACAATTCAAAACTCCACATCTGAGATCAGCATTAAAATAAGCCCAGTAAAAATATTGGACTTTTTAATGTGCGTACTCTGAGAGTATTTGAACATTAACTACAACAATTTAAGAAACAGCAAAGGACAGCTCATCTTTCCGTGAATTATTTTTTTTTAATGAAAAGCCATGAAGTCATAAAACACATGCAGAAATATCCAATAACCTGCCAATTTATCCAGAGATGCTTTTTCGGTGTTCTGCACTTGTGGACTTCTCTCCAGAGTTATGACTCCATACTGGACCCCATTCAGCCATGGCACACGTGAATACACAGACATGCAAGCCCACAAGTGCAAAGTCCAGTCATAACACACTCTATTTTGGCTGTTACTTCAAAGGAAAACCCTCCTACTCCCTTTCACCACTAGCCAAACTTTTTCTCTCTAAATACGTTTTCCAGAGATGGGACACAGCAGTATCAAAAAGGAACAGGCACGATCAGGCTCTTTACAGAAACAAAAAGGGGAGGATGAGGACAGAGAATACCCGGCGACCCTGTGAGGAGTCGGGCCATTCTGGGCAGAAAACCGCCGTTCCAGAGAGGATGGGCAGGACAGAAACAAGCACAGGACAGGGAGCAGAGGCTGCGGGAGGGGGTGTGCAGGGCTGACACCGGGAGGCTCAGGAGATCCCCAGAGCTGCGGGCCGCCGAGTGGGACTGACTGAGGGGAAACAGTGCACTGAAAACTTGAAGGAGCCGCAAGGCACGAGAGAACGAGGCTGTGAGAGGGAAGCTGCTCGGGGCCGCCCTGCTCGCTGCTCCCTGGCCGCGGGAAGGCGGGTCTGTCACGGGCGGGTGCGGCGGGGACCGGCCTGTCCCGGCTGTGTGTGAGGGGCGGCCACAGGCGGAGGCCTCTGAGAGCTGAGGAAGCGGCGGGAAGCCTCTCCGAAGGCCGGCGAGGGGCAAGGAGGACGGGGCCTCGGCCCGAGGAAGACTCACACCCCCTCACGGAGAAGGCGCCGAGCCCCGCTGGGCGGGCAGCAGGGGGCAGAGCAGCGGAGGCACCCACACACTCCCCCAGAACCCGTCACGCTCCCCGCCCTCCCTCCGGCCAGGACGGGAGTCACTCACCGGCACCGGTGCGGCGGGCGTGGGGAGCGGGGAGCGGCGACCGGCTTCTGACCGGCTTCTGACCGCCTCCTCTCCGCTCCGCTCGGCGCCGCCGCCGGCCCAAGCGCCCGGGGGCGGAGCGGGCCGAGGCCGCGCGAGACCGCGCCCGCTACACGACTCTCGCGAGACGCCGCCTGGCCTCGCGTCGCGCCGCATCGCATCGCGCCCCGCCACAAACACCGCCCCCGCATGGCACCGCCCACCCCCGCCTCTCACCCAATCACAACGCACTTCCTCGTTCTCCATCCAATCACAAGTGCACCTCTCTGCACCGTCAGCCAATGGGAAGGCGCCCCGCCTCAGCGCCTTGCCCGCCTCCTGCTGTGGGCAAGGGACGCGTGTGAGGGGCTGGCTGGCCAGCGGCAGAGGGGGAATCTTTCCTTCCTTCCTTCGTTCCCAGTGGGTGTCCTCGGCAAAACATGTCGGCTCAGCCTGCCCCCCAAGGTGTTCACACGGTTCCCGGTGTTAATAACATTCATCCCTGCTTAACAGCGTTTGAAGGAGAATATCTTGTACAGGTAAAAGTTGTAGTGGTGTCCAGAGACCATCCTCCCAGCTAAATTGTGGCGCAACTAATACTACCTTTAATTTCCATGTTAACAACAGACTGGAAACCCCCAGGCAACCCAGCCTATACTGAAAGCTGCCCGTTACAACGATTTTTATCCATGACAGTTGTCCTGCTGAAGCAGGTAACGGAATTACAAAAACTCAATTTATTAACGTACTATTTGCGTGATTTCGATTTTGCATGTGTTCACACACACCGAGATAAATGTAATACATGAACCCAATCCGTAAATCCTGTCCTAAGGAAGGTTTTGTTTGTGTTATATCAGTGATACCTAGTGACAACACAAACCCTCATAGAGTATTTGACATTACTGGGTATTAAAAGTTGTTCTTTGCTGAAGATTGGGCCTACCAGCTGCCTAAAAACAGAATCTCGGCTGCAGAAATCCTCTTTCTGGTTCCCACAGACTGATTGACATAAAATTGTTCTCACAAGAGTCGTATAGCAGGTCTGCAGGGGAGTCAAGAAGCTGAATGTAGAAGATTAATACCTTGCAGAAGGCATTTCTTCACTCCTATATATTCACAGAACTTTCACTTGAAGCAAAGCAACATGCAGAAAAAAACTCAAATATTTTTTCTTGCAGACTAATTTCTGTCTTTTTCCGTTCTAAATAAAGAATAGCAACACTTAATTGCTCATTTGTCATTTTCGTACACTGGAAAGGCAATAACTGATTTTGACAAGTATACTTGCTCAGTCTTACTTGCCACTTGCAGTCTTCTTGAATTTGGTTTCTCAGGTAAATAGATTGGATTTTGTTGAAGTAATTTGAGATGAAATAATTTAGCCTTCAGAATTCAACATCCTCTATATTTATCGTATCATACTGCACACGATATTCTTACTGTGGCTGATAGGACTTGTCTGTTCTTCTCAGCTGGATATTAAATTCCAGGAAGTGGCCTTCTTGTATATGACCACAGTTTTAAAAACAGCAATTACATCACACTTCATAATGTTACTTCGGTCCCACATTATAAATATCTGAGAAATGAGAAGTTGAGCATACTTCAGAGCAAAGTAGAAGCTGAATATGAGCACACTTAGCCACACATTCCTCTTAGGGAATTCAATGATGTGTCAAACCAAATGTTTTCCAGGATATTTAGTCATTGATCAGGACAAAAACTGTGTTGCTGCCGCCTTCTACTGAAGTACAGACAGGAAAGATGAAGTTTTTTTCTTGGGAGAAGAGAAAAGCGGAGCCAGGAGACTTAATGTGTTACTTTACACATATGTTGTAATGTTTTCAGGTTTTTGGCTGGGAATATTTTTTATACAGGGAGGAGATAAGATTACTGCACTCCAGTATTTTTGAGAGCAAACTTTTGTCCAGTTCTTCTTTTCTGCTCACACCAACAAAGGGACTGCAGACGTCAGAGCAATGCTAACATGTCTTTGGTTCTGCTCTGCCATGGAAAATAATCAGCAATCAGGGTGTGACATCTGTGATTATGAAACATACTGTGTACATGGGTTCAACATAAATTGCAGGAGTAGTTTAGGATCACTGAAACTATTAAGGACATTCATATGTATAAAATATTGGCCTGTCAATATTTGAGTGGGGAGCTTAAGGGTTTGAAAAAGTATTTTTAAAATATCTTGTTTGTTTTCTGGATGAGTGCGTTCCTACTAGCAGTATTTGAAATGTCTTCTCCCTACTGGTAACAATGTATAGAATTCCTCCAGGCTGCTTTTAATTTTCCTCCAGGCTGCAGAAGAGTGTAGAATGAGATGAGCTGTTCTTCACCAAGACAAACAAACATCCTCACCCACCTCAACTATGTTACCTTTTTCTTGCTTGTTCCAGATCTGTATCAGGTTCATACCAGCTACATAGAGGTAAGCACCAGTTACCTCCTAGCTTTATGATATCCACAAGAATTTCTGATGTGATTTGACTGTTCGCACATCACTTTATCTTATATTTTTCCTCCTGAAGCAGTCACTCAGGCCTCTCTCTTTATTATCTTGCGTAGCCTGCAATCGTCACACTCATTCATCCTCAGTCTGATTTTTTTGACCGATGCCATCACGATCTCCCAGGCATGTGTCATCAAATTCTGTGCAGTGCTTCTAAAAAGCGCTGCCATCTCAGAGCTGAAAGCTGATCTCTGAAGCTCTGATCCTGCACAGCACAGGTGTACAGTCTTGCCTGTGTAGTCACAAGGCTAAAAATTATGAGCAGAGTAGGGTGCATTGGAATCTGATCTTCCATCAAGGAGAGTGTGTGCCCCATGATTGCCAAGTCATTCCCATCTAACAAGAGAGACTAGTAGGATACCCTATGCCAAGTAGATTTTTACTGTTTCTTTTTCCTGGTTTAATTCTTGATTTTGTGCTTGCGAGAGGAAAGGACATAGAGACTTGAAATTTACATCTTGCTCAGGAGCATGGCTGATCTCATGTGTGCCCACATATAGCAACTAAGAAAACTTGTTCTAAAGTGCAACTTCAAAGAAGTAGAGCTATTTAAGTAGTTTGTAGTTGCCAGTGTCTTGAAGACTGACCTTCATCAGTTCATTTACCAGAAGAAATCCAGTAAATGGAGCAAATAGGCACAGTACCACTGGGGATCCCTTCTTTGCGCCAAACTTCTACAAGCCAGATGAATGATATGTGAATAAGAGATGATGATATGTTATCAGATTTGAGACTAACAACTTTGGGAAGAGGCAACTGGAAATATCTTTGTATAGGAAAGCTTTATGCAACCATTTTCTTTTTTTTTCAAAGTGAAACATGAATAAATTATTTTTATTGAGGTTTTTGTGACAGGATTCCTAGCTCTCAGTTTCACAGATCTACGAGATCCAAAATGTCTTACTGAGCTTTTGCATTTGAGTTCTCAATGCTCTGAGCTTCAGCCTCCCTGATAATTCTGGGTGAGGCTTTTCCACCCAGTACCGTGGATACCACTTACATTGAATCATGTGCATTAAATTAGACTCTGTAAATTTGGATTATGATCAGAATATTCACTGAGCAATTAAAAGTCAGTTGTTAGCAGCAGGAAACTTTTATGTGACTGATGTGTGACAGGAAAAGTCTTTCTCCTTTAAGGTCAGATAATTAGCAAGTATTTTTAACCTTCTCTCTTTAGTGTGTTACCTAGCAGTACAAGGTGGGCTTTCTTGGACATCACTGTATTCTGAGAATTATAGTGAAGCAAAAATCCATCACTGAACACTGAGCTTATGCAGTTATACCTGGTACAGAGAGGTCCTGTGGGTTGGAGGAGTCTTCTAGGCACAAGGAATCAACAGATGATCCAGTGATCCACAGGTGCAGTTTCAGCTTTAAGTTCTGCTTGCTGAAGGGTCGGTGTGTGCTAGTGTCAGCACACGACATGCACAGCTGTGGAAAGCACTGCTAACCCAGGTCTCCTTGCCATGGTCAGACAGGAGAAGAATCTGCTTAACACTTGATCGGGATGTTTGAAACGGTCAAGGAAAATGGCAGAGCTCTCCCCTACACAGCAGGACTCCAGTATGGGGGCTCAATGGTTTGTGCTTTTTTTCTTCTGCTGTGAGAGCTGAGGGCCTTGGGTCATCACCAGACCCCACACACTGAGACTTTAAGAAGCCCACTTTCCTAGTTACTGGAGAGACAATCAGTGCCGTGGTGTGATTGTCACCACTAAGAATTATTTCAGTTGGCATTCTTTCTTCTAGTATTTCAAATATATTAATGCTACTTACCCTTGTTTTCACTTTACAATAAGATAGTGTTTTTTTCAGTATATACAGCTTTCAGCTACGCAATGATACAAGATCTCAACTGGTATAAATTTTGAGAATTGAGGATCTGTTCTTTCCATAGGCGGGTTTTTTGCACTATACATACATTCATTGATTTGTCTGTCATACCAGGAAGAAATAAACTCACTAAAATGTTCTGGGTTTACTAAAGGAGAAAGAATCCCAGCTCTTTTTAGGATGTCTATCCTAACTTCCAGTTAGTAAATTTGGTGTAGTGACAAAGCTGTCTTATTTTAGTGGAATAAAATTACAGTGACTCATGACAGCACTGCTAACTTCGATTCCAGAAACCTTGTACTTAAAACTCTGGCTTCTGCAGCAGTACCAAAAACTGGAAGGCAGATGGAGCTCCTGCATGCCAAGTGCCAACACGCCAGTATTTAATGTTCAGACATCATCCACCTTTGGCTTAAGTCTTTTTACTTTCAGTTTGTGATTGCTTTTGTTAAACTGCAACCAACTCCTTCTTCAATGGCAGAGTAATGCTAATGAAAAAGCTAATTTGAAAAAAAGTTGCATGTACTGCCTGGTATGGTTCAAATCAGCATTGCTCAAAATAAAAGCTTTTCAAACAGTCTATCCCTAATCTGGGCTGAACTCATTTTTTGAGGGAAATTTCCTTGTAATCACATTGATTATGTTGTGGAGTAGATTTCCTGAGAAGTAATGGAAAGTACTAGTAATTGAGACAAACTGCAACTTGAATGGAACAGCCCTAACACAGAATAAGCAAGCAGTGGATTTTGGCCCTGCTCATGCAGTTTCTGATCATTCTAAATTCCCACTGATCTAATTAATCTCAACTGGAAAAAGAACAATGCCTCCCCGACTGCCCCTGAAACCAAATTCCTCAGTTAATGAGCTAAGCAAATGTAACAATATGCAGAGTCAACATTTCTGCCTCTGCTCCACTGGGAAATCTCAATATGGGAAGACCACAAGGTAACAAATCAGCCAGCCCTCCATGACTTGTTCGTCTGTCTTTAATGTCTGCTAAAGGTGTGCATAGCTGGTACGGAGATATTTTGTGTTACCTCTTGTTGACAAGATAATCAAGGCTTTCAAATTAATTTCAATTAACCAAGTATTATTTTTTCAACTTATCCACATTACTCTGTGTCACAAAGGCATTAATGAATAAAATTTTGTCTATCTTTTGCAATTCACTTTATGAAACTCATTAAACTTGACTGATTTGGTTCAGTGAAAGCCACTTAGAATATCATCTCCAGTTTTGCCTCACTTTAAACCAGGAAAGTAGTAAAATTTAAATAGTAAATTTAGGCAGCACACGGGTGTTTATTAGTTTCAGACAGCAAATGGCATGAAATGTTCTTTAATCTATTTTTACATGACCTCGATAATATTATTTTTTACCACTGCCCTCTGCTGTCATTGAGACTGTGGGGGGTTATTTCTTTCTGCCTGGCCCGAGGTCTGCTTTTCTTTTCATCTCCACTGCACTTACCTTCAGTTCAACCCGCAGATTTGCTGGGTTTGCAATAATTGTCCAAAGATTCCTCACATTTCTAATGATTCGTTGGATCTAATCAGACCAAAAGTTGCTATTCATTCAACAGAAAACAGTGGTTTTAAGCTTATTCTGAAGCTGTTCTTACTTACTGGAATTCTTATATCTGATACGACTATTGCTGCCTAATGTCATTTTCTTTCTCCTCTCTTAGCTATTTATTTTCCTGAGGGAGAAGTCCCACACTCTTCTGTGTGTCAGAACAGTCACATTTTGTAGAGGGGCTCCATATGGTCAGTAAAGCTCTATTATTCTTATAAATTAACTTTAAAACTTTAATAAAATATTAAAATCCTGATGCTTCTGTCCACACAGTTCCATAATGTTAGTACATGTAAGCTTGAAATGGAAGCGGATTGCATTTGCTTTTTAGTGGCAATACACATACTTGGAATAATGCATTTTCATATGAGATGTTTGTATTTCTCATGGAAAAGTTCCACGTGAAGTGCCAAATATCTTGATTGTGTAATTTTTGTAATTTTATTCTGCCATTTGTATCAGAAGGGTGTTAACTCTGGGGCCCGTTACATTGTGATAGAAATGAGGCAGGTGGTGAGCTATATTTCATGCAAGTGAATATAAATAGTGAAGGGGGAAGCGTGGTGGATACACAGCTCTTTGGTTTATGCAAGCATATTGTGGAACCGTTATGGCAAAGTCAGATATAGAAATCTGCTGTTCCTGAGACCAGTGGGAGATTCACTTTTAGAGAGCTTGCAGCACTTCTCCTTTTCACCTAAACCCTCCTTCTGGTTACAGCGGGGGTCTGACCTTTCTTTTTATTGAACACACACTAGGAATAGCTTAAATATATGCCGTGGGTTATGGAGCCACTCAATAGACTGATTCCTGTGAAACGCACAATTTTTAGTTTTAAAGAGCAAATCAGAAAACTCAAAGAGCTTTGTTTTCTTGCTACACTCTGCATATTCTCTCAGAAATTTTTCATGTGAATTTCTGAGCACTTTGTTACTAAGAATTCTAATAGCTCAAAATCTGAGCTAAAACAGATAACAAAAATTAAGACATAGAGTTTGGGGAGGCTCTTAGGTAGTCGTGACTGCTGAGCTTAAGCACTTTTTTCAAGTCGTTACTCATTCCTGGTTTTGTCACATTTGCAATACAAGACTGATTAAGTCCTTTTCAGATTATAAAACTGGAATAATACTAGCTCCCAGCTCCTATTTTCCTTGATGTAAAGAGTGTTTTGGACAATATGGCATTGTGTCTGTCACCAGCTCTGCTCCTAGGGAACTCTTCCAGACCATATGTCTGAAACAGGTTAACATGTTCTGTCTGACAAAAAGAGCTAATTTAGCCTCCATTCAAAACCAGAAATGGAGTCTCAGAGTAACTTCAACTGACTACAAGAGAAAAAGGGTCATTTGCCTCTTAATATCATGCAGGGATTAATACCCCATAATTCTGGGACAGTGAAGTAATTAGATCTATTAAACTTTCTTAGTGACCTAGTGCTTTTAGCACTGAAGTCACGCTTAATGAGTTCAAGTTTCTTAAATACACATTGATATACTTAGAACTGCTGTCCTCTCATGAGTGATTGCACCTTTATAGCAGTGATCCATAACTACAGAGAGCTGCAGATTAGAGAGAGCCCTACCACTACAGATTACCAAAGAAGCACAGCTGCAACTTTATTATAATCCTTAAGTAATATTTGTTTCTGTTATAAAATAGAAGCCAGCCAGACAAACCACAAGATTTGGCTGCTGGAGAATACATCCCTGTCAGTGTACCGATGCAGCAGTCCTTTTGTGCAACTGAAAAGGAATTTTCATAGGTGGACTTTTGTTTCTGTTGCATTTTACTCTGCCTTGAACTGGCAGATCAGTGAGACAAGGTCTTCTCAGAGAATTACTGAGGATCTCTTAGAACAACAGGAAAAAAAAATAAAATAAACTAGAATACTCTTTGACCCACCTATTTGTTATTTTGCCGCAAGAATTTAGTGTTTCTAAATTAATCTGGGCTACAATCTGTAATTTTAAAAGCAATTTCCCCTTTATTTCATTGGAGGAAAAAAGAAACTAAAGAAGGATATGAGTTTACTGTTTGTGAATATTAATATTTTAGAGCATATACTGGTTCTGTTTGTTTCTATTCCCGTTATCAAATGTCTAAAAGATTTTTGGTCCTTGCATTAATCAAATAACGTAGTTTTTGTACTCAGTACCTCAAACACGAGTATTCGATAATTTTTTACATGAGCAGAACTGCTACAGCTTCATTCATTACTTTGGCACTGTTGAAGATCTGTTCATGTTATGTTTCCCTCTCTAGCATTCTTTTGGGATACAAAAACTTCCAAGGTGATGTAATTACTATTTTTTCCTTCTTTTTAACTACTGTTACTACTATATGACTTCAACACTCAATAAAGGGACTATTCATTTAATCATTTACTCTTTTGGCAGATTCCAATTACTTTACGGAAACAAAAATAGGAAACTCTCTTTTTTCTTTGCCTAAGTAAAGAACAGCTGACCAAGTCCTGTGGGCTAGCATAACCTAGGAAAAGAAAACCAAAATCAGAAAAACCAAAAGTAGGTAGTTAAACAAACATGGGCTTGCTCTAAACAGTTCTCTTAGAGCTCCTGAACACTTTGATCACGCCACTAAATACCCATCTGATAGGAATTCTATTTCTAAGCTATAGACACAGGACTTTGTCTGTTTTAATGAATTACATCTCTGCAATCTCCACATCTATGCATATATTTTAGAGAGAATTTATAAATAAGGGGAATTAGGGTAGTGAGAAACCTGATCTAACATTGAAGTTAGTTCTGCTCTGAGTAGAAGGAGTGAGCCCATTGGCCTCCTGATTCCCTGGTGGGGATAGTGCTTTTGCTGCTGTTATAACTAATGTGGTCCTTGCCATAGCATTAATCTATCCTTGTTATAGACTGGGCAAAACAGCTTTGCACTAAGTAGATGTGACATTTATAAAAGCCTTTCAGGCTTTCCCTCTCTGGTCTTTCAGCCTTGACAAAGCCCTTGCCTTGGTTGAAACATCAAATGGTACCCCTGGGAAAGTGTTTTCTTTCGGTCCCATGACTGTGTGAGTCTGTAGGTAGACATCTTTAGCATACTGCTATCAGAAAAAAAAAGGTTAATATTTTACAATTAATTTATTTAGATTTTGAACAACATTGTACATCTAAGACCAAAGGATAAATTTATACCAGAACTGTTTTGTGTATTTTATATTTTTGAAAAATTGACATTTTCTGTGTGTATCTTGTCATTAGAGATGACTAGTAAGTAATGTCACTCCTGACATTCCCAGATTTTATCTGGAATAAAACATGACAGATGTTTTAACATGTACATCTTTAACAACGTACAGAAAAATATAGGGGAGGATGGAAGAGCTGGAATATAAAGACTAATAATGTAGTCTTATTCTAGCTTGAGATAGCCAGTGAAAACAGGCAGATAAATGCACCATGGTTTGACCTCTCCTTAATGTTTTAAAAAATGAGCCTAAATAGTCTTAATAAACCCTTCAATAAGTGGTGAAAGAGAGGAAACGGATAACGTGTTGTGATATTATGAAATGGAGAAGCATACTGCCATGGAAGATTGATGTGGTACCGTATGCCAGCATTTAATGGCATATGTCAAGTTTGTATGGGTTGATGACAGGAGAGTTTGTATTTTGCTGAAGGGGGAGTTCAGCTCTCAATGGATTGGCCACCCCTGATGCAGAGAAAACTGCATCAGTGAAGCAAATAATTTTTTCCCACTTCCATTTGCAGGTGTTCCCTCCCTGACCTTTCACCACACATACTTAATTTTCAAAGCAGTACAGGGTGAATGGCAACCTCTTTGTATTTGAAAAATATCCAATCCTTTTCCGTTAGTTCCTTAGGGGAAGGACTGTGCTGCAACAACATGAAACAACTGCTAAAGATACTGACACTTACCCTTGCTGAAAGAAAGTCAAGGATCAATGCGCAACAGCACTATTGAAAGATAAGAGCAAAAAGGGAAAGGAGCAAAGTTAACTAGAGAAAAGCATCACAACATAAATGCTTAGATGAGTCTCAGTGTTCTGACCTCTGCTGCTGTCATAATGTGTTTGAGTCCGTTCAATACCTTATAGAAGAAGAGTCTAAAACCCACAGAGGTGCAGCATGTAAAGGGAGATTTCCTTGGTCAGTAAGAATGGAAGTGATGCCATGATAGACAGCCCCACCAGCCAGAAGCACCATTTTTCTGTGAACTAGCAATGAGCATTTGTTGTTAGGAGCTCTGTTAAATTTAGTGTTGTGGCTCCATGTTAAGACACATAAGTACATTCCTTCCCCTTCTTCAAGTTTTATTTTTCAGTCTTTGCTTATCTCATTGCCCTACGATTTACAACAATTTCAGGATGCATAGAACATTAAATTCAATTCCCTCAGAAAATACATTCTTACTACTGACTTATTTTTTTCTTATGCCACAGAAGACAATCATCTTTGTGTCATTAAGTCAAATATTTGGACTATTTGAATTTCTTTTGTCTTTTTGCCTGGTACTTTTTACGGAATATTGTTTGTTTTCAGGGCATCTTGGCAGTTTTCTGTGCTATGTAGCACGCTGTGGCCTCCCCTATCTAATCCATGGCTTTTATGAGCAGTAGCTAAGTTAACAGATGGAGCTAGAAAGAGACTTGAAGTAACATGAACAGCTACTTTGTAGTAGGTCATAAAATAATGAAGCTTAAGCTTTATGTAACATCAAACTAATCCTAAATTTGAGTAAATTTCTGGACAACTTTGCTGCAGCTGAAAGACGCTGATCTCAGGGGCAGCACCATCCCTTTTTCCCATACTAGCGGCTGTTTAGGATTCTTCCACAACTAGCATGTTGTCCTATTTGATTTTTTTCTTATTTTCTTCAGATTTTTCAGTTTTATCTGTAGCACAGAACCCAGCAGTATGCAAAGATTGCAAGAAGAACATTGCAATACTACTCAAAAGCTAGTAGTATTTATCTATAGTTTTATTTATACAAAGCTAGAAGAGGGGAGGATCTTTTTGCAAAAAAGACATTACTCAGTAAAACTGAAATTGAAAGATAAGAGCAGAGAACTCTGCAATTTGCTTTGTAATATTGCATTCCACATCATAATTCTAAGAGCAACAATGTGAAACATCCAGGGGTTGTACAGACTCATCTCTGGAAGTTCAATGAGAGCAAACTCCAGTGAAGAAACTACACATTTACCAAGAATTTGTATCAAGTAGGAACCAAGGTGAAACAGGGATTTTGCAGAGCCAAGTAAATGATTTTAAAATATTTCTAATACATTTGCTGCAGCCAGAGCATTGCTCAAAGATAAACATAGGCCCTATCGTTTAATCTACCTACATGCACTAGCTCTCCAGTTCAAGCAGATCAGTTGAATGCAACGTGTGGAGAGAAAATATTTCCACAGAAGGATTTATGCTCAGTATTTCATTGATTTATAAAAGTGCTGCTAGTGAAGTAGTTAAATGCGTATTTTGAAAGGCTGTTTTCAAGTGACCAGAGACAGGAAGGTCATGAAAGATTTGTGGATGGCAAGTTTATAAAAGGAAAACAAATGGAAGAGAAATAAAAGCCCTTTCCAGCAGTGTTTGACTTTCCCAACCCATGTGATGGACGTAAGCAAACTTGCAGCATTTTGTTCATGACACTTAGCCATGTTCCCCACTGGTTTCAGATCCCTTGGACTTTTCTTCTTTCCCATCCCTCAATGAAGAGACAAGTTATCTCCAAAATAGATATCATGTCCAGTGAAATTACAGAAGCAGAAATACATACTACTCAGAAAAGCAAATTTACCACCATATCTAAGCTTACATTAAATTTACCGGTATTTTAGCCAACAAGCCATTTTATTTCCCTTGTGCTTTTCTGTATATTTGCCTTGTTTTTTGACTTAGCTGTTAGGTTATTAGGAGTGTTGCTTTCTTGTTTCAAGAGCTTCAGAAGAAACACAGCAACATCTTCCAGGCAAAAAAAAAATTCAATTTTTGCTGAACATTGTGGCAGAGAAAAGAGCTTTGATTATGTCAGGATGCTACAGGCTTGATTCAGCCCTAAGCTCATGGTGAATGGAACAGCAATATCTCTGGCTTATCTTCTATTGCACTCCTGTGGGTTTGCTTTTTAACTGGGGCTATCCCTTCATCAGGTAGCACCATACCCCTTCAATTTCTGTTCTGTTCCAGCAAATTTGCAGCTCTGGGCATATCTACCATTGGTTCTATCTGCATTATATTCAGAAGATGACTCTAGCTGATGGCTATGCGTAGCTCTAGCTATTGGCATCCACACAAGCCATAGGTATAGGGCTTATGTACAAGTTCTCCTCCCTGTCTAACCCTCCCTGGAGAGGCAGGAAGAAATCCGTATATAGCCAGCGTGGTGATCAAAGTTTGGGCTCCAGGCTAACATCTCAATATAGACAAACCCTGTATCACTGCTGTGACTGTAGAGCTGCACTGAATCTCTGGGGGAGGGACAGTGATAATCATTTTTTAAATGGCACACAATCCAAAGTCAGATTCAGCAGTGCAGCTGATAAGGTTAGCAATACCTGATGATGTCAATACCACATAAATCCTAGCTATAGATTACTGGTCAGTGCTCTTTTCCCAGCAAACTGCACCTGTACGTGCAAATTGTCTACTTAAGATTTTTTTTTAAAGTGCTTTAATTTCCCAGAGCTATTTACAAATCTTAGAGACCACAGAGAGAGCTTCCTTAAAAGGATAAGAAAAGCCACTGCTCTTATTGCAGCCAGAAAAGTTTCTCAGTCAGATTGTCCTTCTACTGTTAGGCTGTTCAAAGAAAGAAGGTGCACAATGGATTTGGAGGGGGGAATTCAATGGATTACAGACTTGTAGTTCTTTTCTGCTATGCTGGCCTGCAAAAAGAGGAAAACCTGAGGTGGACTAGCTTTACCAGGGAGGCCAGTGTCAGACTTCTGTAATAAACTTCTCCCCAATACTGAAAAGCATTCAAGACATTTGCCTTTTGTTTATAGCTCTTCCATTAATTATATTAATCTGAAGTAGCCTGTGAGGCAAAGAGCACTTCAGTGTAAACCTTCCAAGGGTGATACCAGCAACAGAGCCGCACACAGGCAGCCTTGTTTGGAATTGTTTCCCTCTTTGCTTTTAAATGCTTGAGCCCCTTCCAGACCGTGTTCTTTAAAGAGCATTTGAATACAGAGTCTGCACCACACAGCAGGCACTGGGCAGGGAGACATTGCTTTAACTCTGTTTTCTCCC
>JAVSBS010004454.1:0-32026 GCA_033124195.1 Coracias cyanogaster | reverse complement strand
TTATGTTTTTATATATATATATATATATATATATATATATATATATATATATGTCATCCCTTATGCTATGCAAAACACATCAGTATTTTCCTTACAATTTATTCTATAAATTATGGTATTGCAATTTTATGGCACCTTTTCTATAACAATCTCAAATTGTTTCATAAACACTACTATGTCTCATTAAGCCTGTTGGTTTTTTTAACTCATTTAAGAGATGATTAGACTGGGATTCAGAATACTCATGTCATTTTGCCAAAAATGCTCAAAGTAAGCAAGCAAGGATTTGGGAATTGAACCCAAATTATTGTTCACACTTCTGTCCAGAAATATCATTGTGTAATACTGAGGCAATGACCAGAGGTTTAACATGGATTATGTTCAATGCCATTGGTATTCAACATTACATCTCAAAACATGAAAAATATAAATTCTTTTTCACAAGAGAACCACCTAGAATTACTTGCTTGTCACTCAAAATACATATATATTTAAATCAACAAGAGTATAGTGTTTTCATAGGAAGTTCCCAAACCAAAACTGCCCAGTGGTTTTAACACTATGGCAGCTTCACTTTCAGTGTATATATCTTGCATGTTCACATAATAAAATATGATCCCAGTCTTCAAGTCCTGTATTCGCATTCACAATTCAATTATATGGACAGTTTGTTGAAAAAATAAGAGGTAGATGTACATTTTTTGCCTTACTGAAGAGCTAATAATGTCGTTTCACCACAGACCAACTGTCTGTCACTAGGATTTTAGTTCAGAGATGTTCAATGTCCAAATCAATCAAACTGAATTTAGACATCTAACGCCCTCAGGCCTGGTTGGAAAATGTCAGACTAAAATAGCATGTACTTAAGTACAACAAACTAGAAAGGCACTTCTGATCTATATATTTGTATGTACAAACAAATGCCACAAACAGAGTATATTGGAATAGCAACTAACCCCTTCTTCATGGAGCTGAATTGCCATCCACAGAATTTAGATGACTATAAGGATTTGCAGGAGTAATGCTTCCTCTCACATGCATAGTGCCCAAATAAAATGAGAGAAAGAGCTCCCCAACTTCACCAGGTAGTGACTAGTGATCATAGGAAAGATTAAAATAGCTACCACTGAGGTACCAGTTACAGACTAGCCCAAATGCCAAGGGTTTAGAAAGTGAGCTAAGGCTTAAAACAAGATTATATATATTAGGTAACTTCTGAGTCAAAAAGATAAATTTAATGCTACTCAGTAACATGAACACAGAAAGCGGCAATAGATCAATTATTTGCTTTTGAACAGGACCAAGTTAAATGTTTCTTAGCTTCATTTTCATTTAGAAAAATAGGATATCAGATATACATGCACAAATAATTTAACTACAAACACATTTTTGTATGCCATTCAGAAAATGAAGTGCAGAAGTTACACATACTTCTTTCAAAGTGTACGAAATCAGTCATTACCTATCTGCTGCCCTAAACCTTCCCTGGAAGCAAGTGAAAAGCTTGTCTGAAGTATGCTAAAAAGTAAAACAAGCATTTAATGTACCAGAGAAGCCATTTTCCTCTGTTCTCTGACCACCAATAAATGTTTTGGTCACAGTTTCTCTCACAAAAAGCAACTGTGCTGCTGAAAGAAGGGCCAGGAATTAGAACGGCTACATGCAGGGATCTTAGCCCAGAAGTAACCAAGACAGAGAGGCGCCTTGAAGTGACAGAACGGGTAAAAGGGCACCCAAACACGGCACACGAAACCTAAGCAGGTACAACCATTAGCTTAAGAGCTGGCAATGTTATAAAGATGCTTTTCAGATAGTCAATTTATACCCTGGCAGGTCTTATTCTGGCTGACTCTTTGTAACGAACCAGGGTTCTTCATCTCAGTAACAGGAACTTGGCTCATCCAAATCATCCACAGAACTAGGGAAGTGCGAAAGCAAGCAGTGAAGAGAAATCCCATATTTGTAGTTGCTGCTGACTGATGCTGCTGGGGAATCTGATGCTGGCATCTGCACTCCGTAACTCATGGAAAAAGTTACGCTTTTCATCTCTGCCATCTAATATTAACCTGTACCTAACTTATTCTGTCAGCACTTCTGAAAGCTTTGCTGTGGTAGGACGCAGGTACTCTTCTCCATACAGGACACTGGAGCTGCTGTTCTCTGCTTTGAATCATGGCATTATGGCAACCAGCAAGCATCAGTTAGAACATCAGTGTACAGGACTGGAAGATACCAAGTTCCTGCCAGAGCAGCACAGGAGGCTGTTCATCTGCTCAGCTCCAGAACTCATAGCCAGCTATATGGTTTAAATAGAAATTTAACCATTACCTATTTCAGTCTAAACTGACATTGATGCTCCTCTCTGTGAACTGTAGAAGCTGAAGAAGTTGCACATGTCCCCTTCTGTTGTCCTTGATACAGCACCAGCTAATTGTTGGCAGATAACTGGGGGCAATAATCTCCTCAAGTGACAGAGCCCATCTGCTAGAATCCTCCTACACTCCTGGGAATTTGGCTGGTGGTTCACAGGCACTGATAATGGGAGTTTCCTCCCCTCTGCTCCTGCCAGCAGGAAGTGTTTTATTTATGAGATCACAAAATATTTGCTCTGCTTCAAGACAAAAGAAGATGTGTTGTCACAGCTTGCTTCCCAAAAATAAATCTCCTCAATCTTATTCCTCTGAAAACAAGTCCTAAAAGGGAGTGACCAGGTTACATCGCTATGGGTTTGATCATCTCTTGCATGAAGTTAATGTCCTGCTTACTATTTACTTTAATGATGTGGGATCAGGGCCCAACTGTCAGCCATTCTTTGCAAGTCATACCATACTCAAATAATTGCTAAGAAACATGCTTTTTCTTCTCCCCTCAGCTCCCCTAAGCTGAAAGGCATTTGTGCCAGGATAAGAGGGTTTAGTAAGCCATCAATATATTGGATGGCCTGCCAGCAACAAGAAACAATTTTACTTTAATTTAGCAACTCAGTGGAGTGATTTTAGTAATGAGCACGTCCTTTGTCATTTCCAGAAAAGGGCAAACTAACACATTTATTACAGAACACTATGGTTTTGTTCTGACAGACAATTCTATCCGCTTAGGAATGCTAGCACAGGTTTTACTTATCTTTTTGTTTTTCCTTTTTGTTAATGTACATTTAAAATGAATTCCCATGCTTCAGATGAGGTTAATGTCTCTTCAGCTACAAGTCAGCAAACCCATACTTGGTGTCACATAGAATAAACAGCAGATCTCCAATGCAGATTTTATAGCACCAGTTTAACCGTTGCTATGTTATTTGCCCTTAATTGAATCGTTGTGCAAAATAAGATGTACAGTTAATTGTTAAAGAAAAATAGCCTGTATTACATTTCCCTTTAAGGAAGTAAAATAATGTTTTACATTTTGTTTATTTCCTTTCTTTAAAAGACAGCAAGAAATGGGCCTACTCGTCCTCCCTTCTTTAGTAAATTCAACATTCAAAGTAACAATCAGTTGTTAAAAACATTTCCTAGAAAAAAAAGTGAAAGTAGCTTGTTGGCTGTTTTGAATTGAAGTAAAATACTGCACTTTCATAAGCATCTACAGCAGTCTAAGAAATATTATGGCTTACTTTTTTTTAAAAAAGAATGCAGAACACTATAATATATTTTTCATATTACGTGGCTCAGAAGCTGATCTTTTCCTTCCGCAGGAAAATTCTACTATTCTACACAGTAATGTGCTGCTACTGGTCTAACTGGAAGAAACTTATTAAACTTCACCAATTTTTAGGGAAAGATTTTTCAATGAGAATTGTGCAAAACTGTTCCTTTGTAATAACTGATCTGACACCAGGTAGCAACACCTAACAGAAAGCCAAAACTTGCAAAGCTGAATCCAAGCACCAAAAGTTGTGCGATTCCAGATTTAAGAAGTGAGGCCAGTAGCCTCTCAGCATAGACTGGGTTTGTGGGCTGTTTTAACTGCCCATTCTGCATTATAACAGCAGCTGTGGGGGGGGGTTTCCAGCATAGCTGTTTGGAAACCATTTCAAGAGAAGTTTTTCCAGATGTAGGCTTGAGTGTGCCAAACAGTCTGGCTCTTCAGTATAAAAAGCAAATAGGAAGTTGAGACTGTGGTGCTTTAGCAGTAAGCAGCTTTAATCAATGCTCAGCTCAAAGAACTGCCTGCTCTGAAAAATGGTTCCACAGGGTTTAATTTGGGAGTGATATAAAAATGCGTCAAAGCCTTCCTTCCCCTCCCCTGCCAAGTTTTTCTTCCCCTCTCAGTAATACAAATTGTCTAATAATCTATAGATAGTTAGAAGGATTTCTACTGAGGCTTCAGAAAATGGATTTTATACCCATAATACATTAAAAATACCCACTAATGCTGTATATTTAAAATTATTCTGTTACACACAGGGAAAAGATGGATTACCAGCTATCCAACCAGTCAAATTTTTTACCATGTAATTAGACGAGATCTTATGGAATAAATAAATTCTGCAAAGGTACAACTTACCCATCAGAAAAGCATCTTCATAACATTGCTAGTTCTTAGATTATATGAATTCTAAACTTTAACTCTTCCCCCCTTCAAAAAAACAGTTATGTTTAGCAAAGACCAGTGTCCATCCATTACCTTACAATTATCTGAAGTTTTGTTGGGTACAGTCTACCATTGTAGATTATTCTAATTTATTACTGTATGTCAGTTGTTCCTGAGCTGTGTTTTACTAATGCTGAGTTAGAAGAGTAGCTTAAAATAATGAACTGAAATATTTACAGCTTTTCCATTTGCTCATCTAAACTGGGATTCAGGCTATTTTATTAGAGGAGGATTCACAGGGAGGTGGATGTGCATATTCTCTGCTGTTCAGTAGCATATTTTCACAGTGCCAGTTTCTGGACCCTCCCTTTTTCTCTTCCCACTTTCTCCTTTTCCAAACCACTGCAGGATCCTTAGGTGTACGGGACACCATAAACAGTCAGTCAGATGATGAAAAACCATCCAATTTTTCAGATGTAGTGCCAGTTATCACACATCAATGTCCATCTCTCAGTTACTGCCACTCAAAGTTTGTGGAGGTGCTTGCAAATAATGTCTTTTAAATATACTGGGTGTCAAAATTAAATCTTGATATTTAGAGCTAGTGGGCTGAAAGCATTCAGCTTTCCTCCCACTACAGGAACAAGTTCTACCTTTGTATGAAGTATCCCTGGAAATCTGAAAGACGGATCTCTGAAAACGCCTAAGCTTCTAACGGATAACAGCAGAATGAAAGCTTAATACTTGATAGTATTGCATTTCAAAGGAACCATAAAACTAGTTATTAAAAACCGATTTCTTGTACTATTTGCTTAAAATCCAAGTGAAGCAGGCTGTGCATAAATAGCCCCACATTATCTTTGTCTATGGGTATAATACCCAGCACAGGCTGCTGCATGCAACAGGAAAATATCACATTAGTTAGAATAAATATCTTACTATTCTCCCCAGAACAGAGAGAACCATGCACCTGAAAATATTTGGTTTCTTTTCCAGCTACATGAGTTCATCTGGAAAGGTTTTTTTCTACTATCTTTAGTTTCAGATTTAGTAAATACGGTCTTAAAACACTGAGCCTCAAAACACTTTTTCACTGCTCAAGTTCCTAAGGACTAATATTGTGACCTCAGATTATTAATTTCCCTTAAACAGTCTTGGGCTTGCACCAAATTGCCAAAATAAATGGGGAAAAGAAAAACATCAGCACGTAGGTTCAAAGAAAAAAAAACAACATAGTAGTGAGTGATACTGCAACTTGGTCATTTTGAGGGTGTTCTTTCCTGGATTTGGTTGGTAATCAAAGGATTTTAGAGTAACTTCATTAAAAAATCCTAATGCAGATTTCTAAGGTTCTGCTGTAAGAGCAATGCATTTCCTTTGCCTGGAACAAAATATGTTGGCCTTGGGCCAAGCTCTCAGCAAAACCCCTTGCTGAACAGAACCTGGTCTGAACTACCCATGACAGCTAAGTAACAACAAGTATTTATAAATATACTTTCCAGTAATGTGATAGCAGATACAAAGTTATCTTAATCACGGTCTTGTCTCAATACACAGCTCTGGAGGCAGTGTTTTTTTGAAAGCTGAGGGGTTTAATGAAATGAAATGTATCCTTATTTAGTTTGACTGTCACAGAGCTGACTGTACTACTCAGAGTTCCAGTATTTTTCAATACATCTGTATGTACTAGAGGAAAATAGATAATACTTTCATCACTAAGATAATGTATAGTGTTGAATTCTATCTTGTACCACCTTCCCTTACAAATCTCATTTGGCACCCACAATAAAAAAAAAAAAAGGATTGATAGCAATTCAAGAAACTGCTGACATATTCAGAGCGAGTTATTAATTACATCTTTTCTTGGCTGAGCATCTTTTTGCACCGTGTTATAATCTATGTTCCTTTGCATTTCTCAGAGATATTTAGGCACAAGAGTCACAAAAATGCCTGATGGAAAAGACAGATAAGTCAAACTGTTGGGAAGTTCCCTGGGCAGCAGTTCAATCACTAATTCTTCAGACTTTTTCCTCCGCTAAATGTCAGATGTGTCACCGATTTAATAGCCACTGCCTGAAGAGATTTGATTATGTGCTGCCATCACGCCTCTTGATTAATAAAGCACCAAGTTCAAAATAAGAAGAGATTATGTTGACCTTCAATTTTATTCCTAGGAGTTATAGGAAGAAAATCAGTAATTCTCCTAGTTAACTCTTCTGCTTAAGTGATACTAGCAGTAGTGACAGAGCTGGTCATACAGCATCTCATTGTCTTCACAGGATGATTCAATGACATTAAATGAAAGTAAAGCCAAAATTATGAGAAAAATAAACCAGCTGAAAGCAGCAGTTTCCAATTACAAAGAGAATTTGCTGTTTTATAGAGTTGTAAGAAATAGCTGGGTATTTTGCAGACATACGCTCTCTGCCACACATATTCAAATGGCAAACAATGTTAATCTGATAATAAACTACAATCTGTATCTCCTTGCCTGTTTTTCAGGGCCACAAAAAAAAAGTGACAAAACAAAGATCAATTCAGATAGACCAACACACTGAAACATCAACTTGCCATGAGTCTCCTTCCAACTACTGTCCCAAAGCACATTACTGTCAGGAAACAAGGCCAGTACAACATGCTCCTCATTGCTAACAAAGGTGTATCAAACATTTCCATTTCTCCTATCCATCAAGAAGACCCAGTGTCCCTTCTTTGCATGAAATACTGAAAAAATCCCAAACATTTCCATGAAGACAGACTGGTTCTATAAATAAGCACAGGAATAAAATTAATAGAAGTGAGTGTATTTCTTATACTCTTTGTCTTTTCAGACTATTAGCGCTGTCTTTCTGTTTTCTTCAGCAAAAAAAAAACAACACTGAAATTCAGTACAAAAGTAGTAAAATAAAAAAATTCAGGCAGCTGTATCTGCTTATGGATTATAAATCAACTTCCTAACTTCTTATCTACATTTAGATCTTAGTTTTCTACTCTTTTCAAGGCAATTTTTATACTCTAGAATGAATCACTAATGTAAAAGGAAAGTAGAAATTTTAGCCTGACAGAGGCATTTGGGTTAAAGTAGATTGCTTTTCCTATCAGATCTATAAAACCTGAAGCAAATTCCATCTAGTATTAGGGTTCAGCATCTCTTAAATTTCTCATCTGAAAAAAAAAAAAAAAGGATCTATAGCTGAACAGAGTAGCTTGATTGATTCCAGCTGTTACATTCCCGCCACACTAACCACAGTCATTTGGAAACAAAAACCAAAAGCAATAGTGGCTTATGATAATCCAATAGCTGGAGATAACGTCTTTCAAAAACCAGTTTTTTCTAGCTGAAGAAAAACTTTTCCTTGTTCTTTGGGCACACTGCTTGTTTTTTGCTCACATTTGGTTGCAGGGCTACATCAGGAAAAAACAGTATTACCTCTGAAAATATTTAAAATGTGGACAATAAATAAACAATGCTTTTTCTCCCCATTTAATTTTAAGCACTCCTTTCTATATGTTACCACTGAGAGACCCCTATATTTTCATTGCATCTTTAAGATGTTACCACAGCTGGCAAGTGTGTCAAACCCAGGAAACTGAAAAGAAATGTTAAACAGTGCATTAAACTGCAAGTCCCATTCAGAGACAGGCTTCAGTTTTCAGAGAAATCAGATCCTCACCATTGATAGTTTAAACAGCAACACAGTTTACTGCTTGAAGGCTGACAACGTTTTCCTAACAGAGGCCAGTCTCTGTAGAAACTATTTTGCTGATCATTTAACCATCTCCAGAATATGCTTTGATGTAGCTTCAGATGAAGCAAGAAATGGATAACTATGTGGTTTTTCTCAGTGTATTAAAAATGGATGATCTCTTTAGAAAGTCTCCCTCTTCCACACAAAAAACTCATTATGACCCATTTCTTTAACCAAGAGAAAATTGAGCTAAAGACATGGTATTTTTCTCATTAAAAATAAACTAGAGAAAAGAGAAAAAAAAGAGAAAAAACCCAACACCTAAATTTCGTGGCATAGAAAAAGGTACTGTTAAAAAAAAACAAAGCAAAACAAAAACCCTTTTCCATTGAAGGTCTAAACATGCACAGAAAGGTTTTATTTGCTAGAAAAGGGTAAAAGTTAAGACTTACCTTGGTCAAATGCCAGGATCCCAGGAAGACCATGATGCTGGCAAACTCCAGAAGTTCCATCTTCTGTGTTGTTTTATACTCTGCCTCTCCCAGCACCTGCTGTTGAACTCAAGAACACGGGGGCTTTGCCACCCATGTTGTGCATAATAAAGAATATGCTGTATTTTGCCATAATGTCTATTAATGAACATGAAAGAGGAATTAAAAAAAAAAAAAATTATGTTCCTTCTTTGAACCAAAATTAACTCATCAGTCTGAGAGGCCTCAGAGCAAGCCATTTATAGGCATGAAGTACTTTTTCTTTGACAATGTAGCTTTAAAAACAAACAGGAAAAAAGAGAGACATCTGCGTTGATTTTTGATTGTTTAATACTCAAGAGTGAAAAAGTGTAAAATCACAAAGCTTATTCCACCACAAAAATGCAGTTTCATTGCAAATGACCAAAACAAGCTGCCTGCAAAGTTTCACACAGCTGACAACAACAAACCCAGTTTCAACATTCTTACCGTCTTTTTAAACACCTGCTATTCACAAACATCAGTTAATACAGGTCTCTCACACATCTTTCTTTATATTCTATGCTTTCTAGATCAGTGGTTTACACATTTGGAAAACGGTGCCCCACTTCTGATCTATATTAGCGTAAAAATACATAGTTTTTACCCCCTAAATTATTAATTATATTTTTAAAGCATTTTGTTTAACCCAAACTCGGCAGCAAAGTTCTTATTTGTATGTAATGAAAAGCACAACTTAAATGAGTAAGCTTCAGAAGTGCATGCTGACTGAGGTTCTCTCACCAGTCCTTTCAGCCACAGGTTAAAATACTTATGCAGAAAGTGGTGCTACAGGGTGAGTTAGCAGGTCAGACAGTAGGTTATATTTGCTTTTCTTAGCAGTGCACGTACCTATGGCAAACACACCCATCAGGTCTGCAGAATGCCACTGTCCACCTCACTACGTTTTGTTGCCTGAAGGTAATGATAGTTTTTGGGTAATACTATGCCAAAACATCTCAGGTTAATGAGAGCTTAATGGAAAATGGGCTGCTTACACAAATGTTTTTAAAACTTAAACCCTCTTTACACAAGATATCTCTGTTTTTACAGCCTGGAAGTATTCATGCAAAGGAAATGTGCATGTCTTCCGATGTTATGCTAACGCACATGTTCCCTACAACAAACAAACTTTCCAAAGGTTGATTAACATCCTGATCTTAAATAGAACTAAACAAAGTACAGAGAACAAATGTGTTTTCCCCCCAGGCAATCAAAATATAAATATGTCGGATATAACCTACTACATCTGACAGTGATGTGTAAAGGAATTTTTAAAGAACTGTTGTTGCCTCAGCGGAAACAATACTGATTTTTAATTTTTTTCTCATTCAATGTTAAGGCCATCTGCATTTTAAGATTCACTTGCTGTGGTTGATTCCTTCATGTGACATTATAATCCTCTGAGCAGGTGAAGATAAATGTCACAGCATGTTGGTATAGTTGTTCCTAAGGACCATCTGTCCAAGATTCCACAAGGTATCAATAAATGGGTTTGACCTTGGAAGTAGCTTTTTGTTGGTTACAAAATGCATTTTCTGCAGATATTCTTAAATCTGTTTTACAAAGAATGTTCAAGTTTCAGCTTAGAATAAAACTTTGAGAAAAAATAACAATTTTTTTTAAACTTCATTGCTTATTACAGACCTGACTTCTTCCCTTATGCAGTTACTCAAAGAGCAGAATCTGAATACTTGCAGTTAGGCATCTAGCTGGAAAATTCTTATTGCTTATACACAATTATTAAAATAAATACAGAGATGTTACCATCTTTAAAATCATAGGGCCAGCTAAGGAAACAAAAGGACAGAAGTATTACAATTATTGACACCCTATGCAAGCACAAGATCTTTTCTGAGCACATATGAAAAATTCTGAAAATGATATTATCCATTGCCCAGTAAACAGTATAAATAAGCTTAGCAAACATCCCTTCAGTGCTCCTACACAATTTGCCGTCCTATTCATTTTCCAGCTGTTGGTTACAACAAATGGATTAATCAACAAATTATTTCATAGTACATGACTGAAAAATATCCAATCCCGAGTACGCTGGTACTCACACTTTGACAAAATGAGGAAAACGTAACAGAAAATTTTGCAGTGCAGACAAACCTCATGAATTAATCTTTGGAACATTAATAGCTTTGTAGGGTTTCAAGCTTTGTTACTAAGGCACACAACCATGACGCTGTTCCGTATCTGAAACGGCACAACCTGTCAGTCAGCACGGAGCTTCTCCTCAGCCTTGCGTTTACATTCATATGATGATAAAGCAGCAGTCAGTTTTCAAAAATCTAGCTTCTGCTAATACTAAGGAATCTGAAAAGTGACTAGCCATGCCAGACTAAGGTCGTTTAACTGGATTTTAATATGGATTCGCACACACAAAACTATCCTTACATAACCATAGGAAAAAAAATTCTGAGTCAGCGACCACTGGACCGGCACAAAAGGAGCCGTCCGGATACAGGCGTGGTTTACTCCGCGGAGGTGTGAGAGTGAGTGAGTGAGTGAATGTGCGTGTATGTGCACGTAAAAATAGCAGCTTCTCATCTGTGCATCTCATTTCTCCTATGTGTCCAGCATGGTATCTTCTTACCCCAGCGACAGAAATATTCTGGCTGCTATTTTTGCTTCTCCTAGCACTGCACAGTTTACTCGTCAGCAGTGCTGGCTTCTGATCTGGACTTTGAAGTCACTGAATTATAATTGTACAATTAAATTATGGCCTTAATTTAACCAACGTGCAATGCAAGTGAAATTAGCTTATTTTCAAATTAAAGTAGAAAGCAACTTTTCGCCTGAGGCAAATGTCACCACCATAAAAAAAAAAAAAAAAAAAGGAAAACTAAAATCTCAGGTTAGGTTTGCAGGGCTAGTAATTGAAAAGGGCATCTTCTCACTTGTAAGCAAAGAAAGGATTATCTGGAAGTGACAAACAATGATCAGGAGTGTCACCAATGCCATTTTTACCAGTTTTCTGCAGAACAGAACACCTATTAGCTAATTTCCCTGTGTTAAGAAATCAGGCGTTATGGATCCTGTTTGACACTTCACACTTACCTTTAGCAATACCTAGTATCAAGGTAGCCCATATACTGCAAAATAAGTTGCTGCTGTTAATGTATGTAGCCACTGAAGCTGTAAAGAGTTCTCCTTCTCCTTACTTCAGTAGAAATACTAACCAGCATACTTTTAGAATTTGCTTTCTTTTTAAAGAAAAGACTACTGTAATCATAAAACCCACTATTTCTTATTAGGAACACCATGAGAAATTCTTGCTTCAGTGTTACCTCTTTCTTTCTTGCACTGCATTCAAACTATATAAATAATATCATTATTTTTGTCAGTTCTTGCTATGCTTAGTTTCATCCCACAGAATTGTATTTACTTTTATAACTGTAATAACTATATCATAAAATGTTTTCATTAGGTATTGCATGTAAGGACATAGAAACAGAAGTGAAAATCAGCTACCTACCACTCTCATTTCTTTGTTGTATTTGTGGTTAGTAGCTTGAGATTTAAACAGAATTGCTGAATATTTTAGTAACCAAGTACAATACAGTATGTAAAAAAAACATAATGGACAAGTCCTATTCAAGCACACACTCATTCATTGACCTGCTATCAAGCAAACAAAAAATATCATCCTTTGAATTCCCCAGTAGCAAATTCCCATCTCAGAGTGGAAAAATCTGAAATTACTCGACACAGGTCTTTGAGGAAAACATACTAATAAGCATGATTTCTCCCCAAAATAAAATTTCCAATAAAGTTAGAAGTGTGCTGAATAGGTAGAGGCTTAGATTCAATACTTCCTAATAATCTAAGTAGTTTTGAGTGTTTCTCTATCCTTTTTTACATTTTTTTAAAGGATAATAAAAAATACGTATAAACAAATTATGAAGCAGACTTCATTAGAGTCCTTTCAGAACCACTGTCCATTATTATCATCATCATCTTCCTCCTCGTGGTCCAGATAGAGAAGAGCGACTTTCTTTTCATCAGAAATAACTGACCTTTGGTCTACCATTCTTTGCAATTGTACAGTTTTATCAAAAAATGATTTTTCCACTACCTTTTCACCATGATCTTGAGAAAAACTGGAGTGAACATAGCCACCTCTTTTATTTTCGCTTTCTACAATCTGTGACTGACTAACAGAAGGGTCTTGCACATTGGATACAAGTACTTGCTGTTCTCCACTTTTTACTGTAGATATTCCACCCCTATTGGAAACATCCATCTGAAAGGTAAAAGATGCTTCCTTGGATCCTACTTTTATATGTTTTATAGATCTACTGCTCTCAGATGACTCTTCTATTTGTGAAAGATCTTCCAGCGTTTCAGAAGTAGGTCTTGTAATGATTATTTGCTCAGTATGAGTTTCTACAGGACTTATTTTAACATGCCTGAAAGACCTATTGATATCTGAGCTTCCTTCATTCTCTGAAAGATGTCCTTCATTAATGAACTTTGGAGTTTCAGAAATAGAGCCCTGATAGATGATTTGTTCAGTGGTTTTAACTCCCACTTGACCCAGTCTAACATGCTTTATTGAGCCTTCTGAAAGAGTCTGGCCTTCTAGTTCACTGATTTCTGTGTGCTCCGAGACAGGCCCTCGGAAGATGATTTTTTCAGCTGTCATAAACTCTTGGGGACCCAGATGAATGTGTCTGACTGAACTTTCTGTCTGTGACAAGTCTCTAGTGTCGCTGACCTCCACTTTACCGGAAATTGGTCCTTCAAAGATAACTTGCTCAGTATTCATCTCTTTTGGACCTAATCTGAAGTGCCTTATGGATCTGCTGACATCCTCAGACCCTGTCTGAGAAAGGTTACCTGAACTATTGAGCTCCACAGACTCTGAAACAGGCCCTTCAAAAGAGACTTCTTCAGTTACTTGCCTTGATCCTACTGTGACATGTCTTGTGGACCTGTTGAAGTCTGTTGAAAACTTCTGGGAAAGATTTCCAGAATCAATCTCTTCTACTGTTGTACTAATAGGGCCTGTATAAATTACTTCTTCCGTGGTTTGGAATTCTTTAGGACCCAGTTTAAAATGCTTTACAGATCGGCTAAACTCTGATGATCCTTCTTTCTGGACAAGATCTTCTGTAGCAGTGAGCTCCAGCGTTTCAGAACCAGGCCCTTCATATACAACCTGCTCAAACGTCTGAACTTCTGCTGGGCCAACCTTAATACGCCTTATGGATTTGGTCTCATCAGTTGATTGTGCCGAGCGAGACACTTCTCCAAAATCTGCAGAACCGTCATAAATAACTCTTTCAGTGGTATGATATCCTGTGCCACCACTCCTCCTCATTGTGGATGAGTTATAGATTTCTTGATCAGCCAAAGAAGTGTATTCGTCACTGCGGGAGGAAACATCTACTTCTATATTGCTTCTACCATCGACAACTCTCTCTGAGCTCTCTTTTTTCAGGGAGTGCAATGTTGCCTTCTCCTTCTCACCTGCAATTACTTCACCAAGCTGAGCTACATCAAATTCATCGGTATTAAGGGTCTGTGACATATTGACTTCAGCAACAATTGTCACCACGCCACCCTCCTCCTTTTGATCAATTTTTTTGATATCAAAGTCTAAGCTACTAGCGTCAGCTTGACTTTGTTTTGTTAAGGCAGACAGCTCCTCTTTCACACTTTCTGGAAGACTGCCATCCAGCTGCTCCAAAGCTTCCTTCAATTGATGTTTAGGGTCCTTCGTTTCCTTTGATAAAAGGCCTTTTATTGAAGTCTGAAATTCATGAGGAATTTTAATTTCTTTTTCAATAACAACAGATTCAATATGGGAAGTTTCAGCTTCAGGATGCTCTTTTAAAATATGGGCACTTGCTTCCTCCCCTACCACTTTATAGGTTTCTTCTGGAGAGCTTACACCTTCATCTCTCTTACTTTGTGTGCCTTGCAAAAATTCATCTTGCCAAGAATATTTAATAGTTGATTCTTCCTCTATATGAATTTGCCCATATACTGAGTCATCGTCTTTTTCATTAATAATGGGATGATCATCAGGAACAGATACAAAATATTTTTGTTCAATAGGTGAGTTGTCTTCCTCAGTTACTTCTTCCACATGAGTGAAACTCTCATGGCGTTGTTTCTTCTTTTTAACATCTTCATACGTGAACGTTGTGAGTTGTTCCTCCTCCTCACCGTAACGCCTCTCTCTCTCAGGGAATGTATCTTCCACTTCTTCTACTTCAAAAGGTGTTGAAAAATCAGTCCTTTCATCAGTGGCATAATCTAGCGGCTCCTCTACAATCTCGACATTAACAGAAACATTCTTTTTGCCCTCATTTCCTTTCAGGCCATGATGTACTATGTCTTCTATCTCCTCTTTGGAAGGAGTTCCCTCAACACTCTCCCGAACCACTTTTCTAACATCCTGGTTTGATAGACCTCCATCAGCTTTATCAGAAATATCTATGTTTTCTTGAACTTGAGATTGCACTGTGATCTCAGTCTTTATTTTTCCATCATCTGGTTGTTCTTTTTTATTAAAATAGGTCACTTTCGTGTCTGTGGATACTTGTGACCTAGAAGACTGCGTAAAACTTTTAAGAATATCAGCAACAATATTTTCTGCTATATTTTCAGTTGATTGAGTTCCCATTTTATGACTTCTGTCGCTAATTTGCTCTTCATCTTTCAGACTGGATTCTGCTTCTGAAATACTCACTTGGTGAGTTTCAGCAGGCTTAGTTACATGGTCATCTCTTTCTTTTCCTATGGAAGTTTTAAAACCTTGTAATCTTACTTCTTTCTTACTCTGAGATTCTTTGTCAGGAGCAGTCATTTCGAGACTAATAGGTATCTCAATTACTTCTTTGCTTCTTGAGTCTAAGGTCACATTTGTATCTTTTTTGGTTGATTCACCTCTCAAAGTTCTTGAACTAGAAATATCGCTCCCTGTTAATTTCTGGTTGATGATTTCCTCACGGATATATGCTTTCTGCTCAGTCTTCCTTCCAAAACCAGCACTTCTTTCTTCTATGAAAGGTTTCTCATCTGTTTTCTTTTTCTCCTCCTTTGTTTGTTTCTCTAGCTTATCTTCCTCTTTCAGCAGAGATTTTTTCTCTTCAGTTGGTTTGCTGCCTCCTCTTTTCTCTTTTATTATCCGAGTTTCAGTTATGGTTTCTTCATATTTAGATGGTTTCAAATTGGTATTCAGCTCATAAGTTGGAAATCTAGTGAAGCTTGGTTTTGTTCTTATATTTTCAGAAATTCCTGGCTTTGTGTCAGGCTTGTGGTCCTTGTCTGATCTTTCATCTGATTCTTTTGAAAAAGATACTGTGGATGAAGTAGTGACTTCTGTTTTCTTTCTGTCTGGAATAGTCTTTTGCTGCATTTCAGTGTTTTTCCAGCTACTGTAGGTTGGAGTAAATGTTCTTATTTCTTTGTGGTCTGTTACAATCCTTTCATCCTTCGTAAGAGTTGTTGAAGGGCGATATACAGAACCAAGTACATCTCTTCCAAAAGCTCTTCCACTAGCTGTTGTCTGTGATCCAGCCAGTGTTGACTGAGCTGAGTAACGTGCAGAACTGCTAGTATTTGTCACTGGCATTCTATGTCTTGTATCAGTGATCCTGACAGCTGGTGAAGCTTTGTTTCTATTTCTTTCTTGATAAGTAGAGTAAATATCAGTGTAGTTATATGAAGTGTTTATAGAGTCTGCAAAAAGAGCATAGGAAACCAAACATTAAAATAATGGCTTGTATCTAAAGTAATATGAAATAGAGGGCATGAAGTGAGAAATTTTATACTAAATTCCTGAAAGAAATAACGGCTTCATTTTCATTGGAGCTTTGTAAAGCTACTCCTGTAGGTTTTGCATAATAATCAAGTCTATGCATAAATTTCATTAAAACTGAAAGCAAAGCTTTTTACTAAGTTGTAAATTCTTGAGAATTTTACCTGTTGTGAGCTACTGGGTATTATGGCATATACTTAATAATTACAGCTTTTGTATTTAATATTAATGTTCCTTTACATTTACAACTTAATACTTAAATAATGTATGCCAATATCCTAGCCTTAGTTTTTTTGCTTTATCAGTTGAAGCAGCCTGAAGTTTCTCAGTTCCTGTTGAGAATTAACGGCACATCTGCCACCACATACGGGAAATTGAAAACACAATTTCAACCCTCCATAGCCACAAGATACAACAAGTTACAACAAGGGAGAAAAATAAAGAACCTTTTAGGCTATAGCTCTACAACTTAAAAAAACGTGCCAGACATCACTGTCTGGCTGTAAAACCAACTGGCACAGCACAGCTCAAATCTCCTACTCCTAAAAAGCTAGCCACATCTCCCCTGACTTTGGGTAGTGTTTCCTGGTCCGTGGTAAACACTGACTACACCTGAGCCTTGTCTGCACAAGTACTGGCTACTCCAGATCAGAGCTGTGCCAGGGCCAGTGCTAACAATTTAACAGTTTAGGCAATTCCATGCGAGCCTCCCAACCTAGTCTAATTTACTGCTATAGACACAGCCTTCAAGTCTCTTCTGGGACTACTGCCTATGACAGTTTGATGATTTTAAGACCACACATTGTTAAATTCAGGACTATTATCGAGACTAATTCTGTTATTAATAACAACGGCCATAGCACTCAGAACAAAAGTCCATCTTATCTAGTATCCTGTTTACAATGACCAACAGTTGATACATAGGGAAGAGTCTATGAACAGGGCAAGTAAATAGTGATACTTCCCTGGTATACTCTCACAGCCTCCAGAGATTTGCAGCTCCTAAGATAGAAATGGTATCTTTATGTTTAGTAAGTCTTTGATTTTTCTTTCATTACTCTGCTAAAATTTCTCTTTAAACCCATGTAAACTTTTTAACACTCGCAATGCCTCAGCATGACGATGAATTCCGTGGTTTTATCCACGTTTTGTTAAATACCTCTTGCTTTATACTTCAAAACTCTCTTAAGACTTATAGGCATCCAGAAGTTCTTGCACTATTAGAGCTAGGAAACATCACTTTCTACTTACCTTCTCCATTTGAGTCATGACTTTACACAAATATCACATATAGAATAACACTATGTTGATTTAAAATAATAACAATCTAAAACAATATTTTCTTTGCATTACGCTCATAAAAAGTATTCTTCAGGAATACTCTAACACAACAGTTTCCAGTTATATTTCATTTCATTTCATTCAACATGGATATTTTACCTTGAGGCAGTTTCCCTTTATACTGATCTCTCCATGTAATTATCCACTGGTTACTCTCCCCTTCTAACAAAGCTCTGTAAAACACATTAAAAGGCATTCCATTAAAATATTGGGAAGAATAATCATAATCTTAAACATTTGGAAGTCTCAGAAAAAATTATCCTGCAGTTGGGTCAGATCCTGAGTGTTTTTCACACCCCATGTTTTTTTTACTGGGAATGAGAAATCCTCAGCATCTTCCAGACTCTTAGTTTGTGAGACCAATGCAATAACCTTATGGTAGGTGACAGCAGCAGACACAGTACAGTTTTAGATAAAATCTTCCACATTAGCCAATATACTGCTTCCTGTGACACAGAAAAGATCCACTGATTTCCACTATGGAATCATACAAGCTAGCAATTTTTTCCAGAATGATGATCTTAGAGTTAGGAGGAAACAAAGCCACAAAAAATTTCACAGATACTGAGTAAAGCTTTCTCAGAGAAAAGCATGGAGATGTTTTATGAAGAAAAGGCAAAAATGAGAAAAAATATTTGCAAGCAAATTGCAGCTTTTCTGCTGGTAATACAGTACTGAAGGTGGTGTCACAGTGTGATATATGGAGGGAACTGTTACATGCACATTTTTAAGTTTCAAATGAAAACTGAAGGAAAGCATTACTTCTACTGTCAAACACTGGTAGTGCTGGATGAAACAATTTACGATATTGAAGTAGTTCTTAGGTCCTATTCAACTGGAATTCAACACAACATATTTTACAACAAGGAGTAGGAAAATTCTTTGTGACAGAAACTGCTTGGTTTCTGTTAATGACATCTGCTTCTTCCCTCTGTTCCTCAGCCTTCTATTCATTCTGGTTTTGCAGTAACTCTCTAACAGCAGTGGTGGAAAATACCCCAGAGGTCCATTTCCCACAGAGATTAGCAAAACTGAGGGGCAAAACATTTTCAGGAGTCATTGTTCTGCATTAAGAATATTCACATAGGCACACAATTTCTGCCAGGGTGTAGGGGGGAGGAAGATACTTGAGTGCATTCTCTAGAACAACTCAAGCGCTCTAAAAAAATAAACCAAAACTGTTGGCTTCTTCCATACACTAAACACAAAAACCAAACATTAGAGTGATCTTATTCAATCCTAGAAGTTTTATAGATGGCTATCCAGTATGACTGAGACTCAGAATACCTGATAAATTCTTTGGAAATCTTTGTGTGCTTTCCTTCTCTCTTGCTGTCTGTACGTTTGTACTGTCTGAGATAAAACAGTCAAAAAATGAAAAAAAGCAAGCAGGATGTCCCTCTTCTACTTTTTCAGGACCATGAGCTATACTATCCCCAAAAAAAAGTGCTCAGCTGCAGCATTCTGATGCAGCAGCCTAGAAATTCTATGGCAGGTTCTTTCAGTATGCAATGAAATGCTATGATCAGCACAGTAAATTTGGTAGGTTTATATTCGTTTCTACTAGTGAGATACTCGCTTCATTTCCAGCTTTGCAAATGCCAGATGTTTTGCGCTGATAACATACAGTACAATGTGGAAGTTGCCAAGGGTAAGGCTGGGGGACTATGATAGGAACTTCTGACTCCCTAGGTGGGGAGTCAAAAGCAATTTAGGATTGTGATATAAACACTTTTGCTTGGCATTTCTGTCAGCAAAGTAGACATTTTAAATGCCACCTACAGATTTCACACTTCACATGCCTGATCACTTTGGACATTTTGTGCTTCTTTTGGTTTCTGACTGCTGCTAGATTGAGTAGGACAATGCTACCTCAGCAACATATTATTAGTAGGGTTTTCTTCACAACCAGTTTGCCTAGATTCAGAAGAAAAGCCAGGTTAGAATTACCTAACCTATTTACAGGTCACTATTCCCCTTAGAACAGGCTCAGACAGACACCTTTAATTCTACTTTGTTAGTAAAAAAACCCCAAACAAACAAAAAAAACCCCAAAAGTAAAAGCAATGTATCTTCCTTCATGTTAAGAGAGGCTTTATAGGAATTAGATGACTTCAACAAATATAGAGAATATTCCTAAGACCAAACATCTGATCTAATGAAGCTGAGGAGGGCCAAAAAAATCGCTGACAAACATGAACTAGAGAAACTGGTGGTGATATTGCAGAAATACATCAAGGAGCTGGCAATTAAAGCGTTAACCGTGACGAAGGAAACTAGGAATGTGGGTAGTTTAACTAAGGATTTCTGGCTGCTGTTAAAACAACAGTTGTTCAGTTGCTGCAGCAACGTATGAAGTCACTAAAAATAAGTTCCAAGAGGTAACTGTATATGGCAAAGGGCAACAGCACACCGGAGAGCTGGAAATATTACTACTGAGAATATGTTGTGTTTGAAAATGAAAGGCAAAGCTTCATGAAAACTGGACAGTGAATCAGTGTTTTACTGTACACAGTTCATAATATCTATGTCCTCAAGCTTATCAGATAAATGAGAAAATGATAAACTGACTTTGGCTTAATAAACTAGCATGAGAAACTGTAGTGTAGTATACAGAGCACTGGCTTGGAAGCTGGCAAACTCAGGTTATGTTCCTCATCTTGACTACAGCTTCAGTTTATGCGAGTCATTTTGCTTCTCTCTTCCTTTGCATCCTTTCCTAATACTAATTATTTAAACTCTTTATGGAGAGGGCTCCTTTAAAACTTAAAACTGCCTGATGAATAGGATGTTAATCCCAACTGTATGAACTCTTAAGTATTCACAGTAATAACAAAACACATTCCTCCAAGCAGCACTCTTCTAAAAAACAACCATATCAGCTACTTTCTGGAAATCAGATCCCAAATGACATAGATACATGTTGTGTTAATACTTAAAAGTGTTGCCAGAAAATATTCCAAGTGCACCTTTAACTCAGCTCATTATTCATGTCATTTATCTAGAGTTAGCAGCGACATACTCGTCAGCCTGAAGCCCCACAGTGTGCTGGATGACAACAGAAATAACTAGTCCATGAAAGCAGGAGGATGAGATAAACTGGTTGGGGTGGGGAGAGAAAAGTTACCAAAACTAAAAGGATGCAGCGCAAAATGTTATCATGGTCCTTCACAACAGCAACGACCTCAATCCAGCTACAGAAACCCAAAGCCTCAGTTAGGACAGTTAGCCAGGGGACCATAAAAATTCATCCTCTCTATCCTAGGCATGTGCTAAGGAGTGACCAAAAAACCCAAACCTCTCGAGGAAGTGGAATGAAGGAAGCACTTTCAGGGGTAACAGCCACTCTACATCTTTTTTCCATCACAGGATGGGAGAACAAGGACTGTGTGAAAAACAGAAGGTAACTGACTGCATGTTAAATTCCCTGGGTGTAGAAAACTCAGACTGTTCTCAAAATAAAACAAATACATGAATAGGGCATATTGGATGGTACAAGTTGTAAACAGGAAATAATGGAACTGACTGAAAAAGCTGTGGTGAGTAGCTGAGGAAGTCTTAATGGTGGTGATGGTTTCTTAAGAGGAAGACATGGGAAAGGGTCAGAAGATGGAAGAAACCAATGGAAGAAGATTGGAAAGCATGCCTGACAAGTGTATTAGCGACAACCCAAAACACAACACTTGCATGATGCTAGGAATTCAAAGTAAAATCTTTTCCTGTTCAACAACAACATGATTTTAGAGAGGGCAGAAAAACTACTTAACTTTTGGCAAAGGCTTAACCTATGCCCAGCTTAAGCAGAAGAAGAGAAGAAGCTTCTGAGAGCTGAGGAGAAAGGCTTGGTTGTGATCCTAGGTGGATTTTCTATCTCTTTTTAAAATTAAGTCTTACACAGTGAATAATTCACCACTTCTCTCTGGAAATAAAACTGAAGCATAGTCTAAGTAGTGTTTTTGCAGGGTTCCAAGAACACAGAACTAAACTGCAAGACACTTGATAAATACTTACTTCAACACTGGTGACAACAGATTGGAAGTGAAAATTCCCATGAGGTGTAACTTCATAAAGCCACATAAGACACATATTTCACATCCTGAACAAGCCTCAGCTCCTAGAGCAGGAAGGGTGAGCAGAACCAGATAGGAAGTACACTCAGTACTTGGGGAAGGGCGTTCCTTGCAACTATAATCCTTCTTGCCAGTCCAAGCGCAATTTTGACTAACAGAAAGACCTGGCTTTAAAACAGGATCTGTACAAGTTGTATAACAAAGAGAAAATACAGGCTGGGAAGTACAGAGAAAGCTCCAAGAAGTCAACCAGATACCACACCCTTAACCTATAACGCCAGGAGGGGAGGAAGTGGCAAGGCCCTCATGGAAGCTTCTCCATGGAAAGTTCCAGATGTTAAACTAAGTGTGAATAGATGCCTTTTGTTTCCACTATCCATAAGCAAAGGCATATGCCAGCATCCCGTGTGAAAACAAACTGAAGCTGGCTTCACGTGCCCTGGTTATCGCAGATAAAGACCTGGGAGAGGAATAAGATTTGAAAAAGTACATAGATGAGCAGTCCAGAATTCTCTTAGTAGATGGCCAACTAACTGTAGATAGCATGTTTTCTGATCTGCAGCAAGGCCCACTTCTCTGTTTCCATCTGTAGATCTTTTTCAGTATGCCCTTTGTCCGCTGAAGTCTGCCTTACCTGTGCAATAAGTGATACAAGTTGCATTCACTACAACCAGATGAAGAAACCCTCCAGATTAAGGAGCTTCTTAACTGGACAACAAACACATGTTGCAGGTGATGCTGAACTGTTCTTCCTGTATTAATGAGGGCAGGGAATCCTTAGACAACCAATGATGCTCAGATAATCGGTGATATGACCTCTGGAGAAGTTCCAGAATTTAATGGGCTTACAAGGTTTTACAGAGCAGAAGCACTGATGGTTCACTTATTGACTAAGAGCGTGTCCAAACAACTAAATAACTGGGCATTATCATTCCTCATTCTGGATGAATACTAATCATCAAAACAATTCTGATAATTCTGTTATTGTGAAAGTGCTAATCCCATTTTGCAGATGAATAAACCAAGGGAGAAAGTTTAAGTGACAATAGTAAAAGTCAGCATCAGAGCTAGGATTCCATTTACAAGAATCATACATTTTAGCAAAGTTAACAGAATTAACACATGGATAAGGCTGACCACTGGCTACTGTTTCCACAGTAGTGCTCCAGACGCTACAGGCTTTCCAAGGACCGCAGGGGTCCCACCCCACCAGCAAACATCCAGGTACCGTCACTCACCAATTGCCTGTAAATGACTCGTCCCACATATCACTTGTGATTTCATGTCATCCAGAAGCCAGCCTTGGTCTGCACCTCAGAGCAAAAAATACTCGAGGCTTCGTGAACAGACCATTCTTGCTCTTTGATGGACTACAGACATCCTTTGCTCACTAGACCGTTTTCAAGCTACTCAGAAGTTACTCTTCCAAGCTGCTCATTTTCAGTTATGCAACTACAATTAAATTTCATAATTATCAGCGGATTGCTTTAGTCTACACATTTTATCCATAACTCAGCTGGCACCATCTTTATCCAGACTTAGATGCTTCTTGGTTCATAGCAATGTTACATGCTCAGAACACGGCGTTAACGCTTTAGGACACCAAAGTGTCTATCATATATAACTGGTAATACCACTGTCTGTTTACACAAGTGGAACATGAATAACACACACAATATAGACAAGCTAATGACTGAGGCATACTCCTTAAAGAGAATATGAAAGTAGGCTAACATGAATTTTTTTGCAAATTATTACTTTGCTCAGTAAGAATTGCACCTCTCCGTATTTGAGGATCAGCATCTCAATGAAATTATTGTGCCAGTTGTAGAAAAATCCATGATCCTTACAATAGGGTGGTATCTTCTTCCAGTTCATAGGTTTTGGTTTGGTTTGATTTTTTTACCTTCAGAATCGCTTTTATGCCATGTGCCAACTGATACATCACGACTCTCCAGACAGGAGAATTACTCTGGCTTTTCAACCCCACAGCTACTAAGTGGCTAGAGAGATACACAGTACTGAAGGTTCATTAGCAGAGATGTTTGCTGCTATCTCATGCTTGATCCAAACACATTTCCATAACAAGCCAAGGATGGAGAAAGCCAGGATTTAATCAAACAGACTTTTTTGTTAGCTTCCCACTATCCTACAACTCAAACAAGAACGGGGAACTCACTAGTCCCATCGGTGCTGCGGGTGGACACTAATCAACATATTTAAACAATGAAATGTGCCATGTAAGTTGACAGGCGGTAACTACGCTATCTCATGCTTTATTGATTGCAATTTAGGGACAGTGGCTCCTCAGCTTGTAATCAAATATTGCCTCAACAATTCACATCAATTTGATATCAACTTCACCAGGACTAAAGCTTCTTACATATCACTATATTTGTACAAAGTTAATAGGATTTCTATGGATTATATTGGCTTCTCAAACATGTTCTTCTGGGGACAGAAGAACAGAATGAATTGCTACCAGAAGTAGTATTGCTTGAGTGATTAAATTCCAGTTACCTCTGCCCACTGGTAATTCTTATCAGTGTTACTAATGAATAACGGTATTTTACTATCCTTACAGTATTCCCAGAGATCTCAGACAACTCCACACGTATTAGCAGCCTTCTGAATGGGTGTTATCTTCCTTTCACAGACAGCACAGCTAAGCACAGAGCGGCATGGTGACCCACGTCACAGAACAAGCCAGCAGCAAGCTAAAAACCAGCATTAGGGGTCCATTCACTCCAACAAACCACAATACATACAAGGGGTCTTGATCTGAGACTCTAAACATAGCTATCTGCATTTTAAGTGCTGGGAAGAGGATGAATAGGGCTCCAATGTCTACAAAAAAACATTTAAATTATCCTCTGATTAGACAACTGAGTGTGACTGCAATTCTTACCTGTAGGTTTCAATTTCCAGGATGAGGCCAGCTTTCACCTGCAGTAGCTCTTGGTAGTCTTTCAGATAATCTGTGATGGACATGGTCAGGAACTGCTTTTCTTCTTCTAGGGCGTCAATTATCCTCTAAACAGAAATACCAGATTTTAGTTTTAAACTAACATGAAAATCTGTACGCTTGCATGCCTAATAACTTCACATTTTTAATTAAAAAAAAATAATCTGAGAGAACAATAAATCAGTATGTTCCATCATTTCAAAAACCAGAACGTATCAGCTCTGTGGCCTCCCCTTATACAACCTGAAATGCATTGTCACTGATGCTAAGATCTCATTTTATGCCTTACTAAGCTAGTTAAGTATTTCAGTAAAACCCATTCAGATGCCCTGTACAAAAGCTATCAAGTATACATAGCAAGGAAAACATACTCCTTTATAAATGTGGCTTAAATGTGATTCATTTTGTCATTTTAACAGCATAGTTGTCCATGTTTAAATCATGCTCGAGTTCAGGAAATTCAGCAATTGCTTTGCCATGAGAACCTGGCCTATTTCTCTTTATCAGTATTTTCAGTTCCATGGACATGTGGGTTCAAATCAGTTTTTGGATTCTAGCACCAGCAATTCATAGTGCCTAGAAGGTGAAGGATGAACCTCCAACAGTTCCTTTATGCCAAGTTTTCTACAATATTTGGACACCTGCTTTAGAGTCCACCCCACTTTGTCCTAACTGCTACTCAGAAGATATACAAGGGATTGCTCATTTTCATCTTGATAACTAAATATAACTTTGTACCTTCAGAGGTGTGTGTGTGTGTGTATGGAAAGAGTGTCGTTTCTAGGACACTCACAAATGACTTGAGAGCACCAGCACTGATGAGATAGTAGGTAAGGCCTGCCCACCTCTCCTTAACAAGTTTTGGAAATGGAAAAAGGGACTGACAACATGAAAAATGCTGAAGCCCGAAATTATCTAAATTTGAACATACTCTGAAACACTAAATAGAAGATTAAATACTGAAAAACTGTACACAACAGAAAAAGCAATCAAGACTAATACAACAGAACATTAAGATCTGATTTAGACCAAGACAACTGACTCTCATGCTCTTCATCGCAGAAAGCAAGTCCTTTAATCCCTGGTGTTACCTCACACATGAAGGGCAAATTCCCATCTTCCAGAAAATAAGCCCTCCCCTGATATTTGAGAGGAGCTTGTTCAGCAGAGACTCAGAACTAAAAGTATCAGTATTAGCTGTTCAGAGTGGTTCTTTATGGTTTCCTCACTGTCAATAGAATCTACTAACCCAGATCAACACTCCTCAGCCAGCAGATTGATGCTACCCCAACTGCTAGAGATGACACTGTTCTGGGGCTGGGAAGACAGAAATTAGATCTCAGCAAAGGCCCGATTCTGTTGTGTTCACATTGCTCTGCACTATACAAGGACACAAAACTGTCATTTACAAAGCAAAATCTCATACATGTGTACTACACCGAACAGGAATTCATGACAGGGGATTTTAGATTCCATCCTCACAAATGCTTTGCAATACAAACTGGAAAATCAAGACCCTGATTGTCTAATTTCTAAAAATTCACAATATATCATATACATACAGCAAGTGTTCAGGTATCACAGTGTGAGCAACAGCATAAGACGGAGAAACCAAGCTGGGGAGTCCCCCGCTGTAAATCCAGTATGATATGCTAGGCAGAAGCAAGGTTTAAGAACTAAGAATATAAAGTGCTGGCATTTCAAAAATTAATAGTCTTTTTTTAAAGTAAAAAGGAAGCTTTATGAAGGAAGCTGCCTGTGTCTTCATATACATGTGGGTATATGTCTCTGTATAACTTGTTAATCTATGTCTTAATTTGCATTTGCAGCTGTTAAATGACTACACTGACGTTTTCTTTGATATGACAAACCTTGCCTACAGTCTTCAGTGTACCTAACACTGTCCTTTTATGGCAGAAGCTCCACAATCTTCAGTGTACCTAAACCTCTCTTTTTATGGCAGAAGCCAAATCCTATCTGCATATCTGAAAAAGCACTTATCATCCATCCAACAGCCTCATCCAGAGGCAGTGGAAGTGACATCCTGCATGGTCACGCACAGCAGCAAGCAGAACCGCTGACCTTTAGCAGTGCTGAGGCACCAATCCTGTTCAAGAACTGCCACAATGGAAAATCCCAAGATGAGAAGGGAAGAAAAGTGCCAGGCCTTGCTTTTAAAAGGAAAAGGCTATCAAGCAAGAATGGACATGGTGTTGACAGAACCAGGAGTCAGCAAAAGAAGCAGAAGACAAGAAAGACTGAACCTCTATGGGACCAACCCCTAAAGGTGGCAAGAGCTCTGATAAAAAACTTGCTGTGATTCAGGTGTTTGTTGGCTCCCCAATTAAACATCGAGAGAGCTTCACAACGCACAGGTCTAGCTGCAGTCCCAGAATAATCTACACAGGAAATCTGTGCACTGGACTACAGGGGGTGTGGAGCTCTGAAACACTGGGAATATTCACACCTAAAGACATCAGAACATCAGTCCCTCACCCCCAAGCTCTCCCTTTGAAAATCCACCTAGATTCTACCCACTGGATTTGGAGAGCACTCGGGATCCAAATGCTTGAGTTAATGATTACCATAAGGGGCTACAGAACTCAGCCAGCTGTGTAATAGTTCCCAAGGAATTCATTCCACCAGGAGCAGACACTCTACAGGCTGGGTGGCAGACAGTCATCCTCTAGCCCTCCCATCACTCATGCCTAAACATCATGCAGAGGACAACTGGTTTTAAGTCCTGTTTTCAAGCACACCAAAAACTACATAAACCACTTTGGCAAAGCTCAGGAGACTGCAAGCTGACAAACTTCCATTTTGCAAAAGGTAACCTGTATTGTTGCAGTTGTGTCTGCTTCTCACAGGACTTTCTTGGAGAGATTTGTTTCTCGACCACATCAATCCCGTGCCCCGCCAAATCCCAGTGATGTTCTGCTAGAACTAAGCAACTGAATAGAGCTGATTTTCTCACCCTTCAGATGTTCCTTTCCGGGCAGCAGTGGGAAATTTTAGAAGGGCGGCAAGGGGAAAAGGATTTATTTGGGCTGTCCAAGCTGCACCTACTCAGGGGATAAAGAGATAGGATTCCAGGCTCCAGGCCTTTCCATCTGGTACTATTTACCGCTCCCATAGCTCATTCAATGGCTCAGCAGGGAAGGAACTGACACTCTGTGCTTAGCTGGCTAGAAACTGGCACACAAAAACCACACATGACATCTTGATATTATATGTTCATTTGACAAGATGTTTTCTTCTTCTCTGGAGCTCACCACATTGATGCAGGAACTGATCCTAAACCCACCGTATTAGCGAACAATATCTACCTTGTTGCAAGGCAGCAGCATGAGACCATTTTTACATCCAAAAAATACAGGGCTTGCTTTACTTATGGAAGTAAGAGACCTACTGAGTTCATCCCTTTAGCACTCAGGATCAGTGAAAAATTTCCAAACAACTACATTGTTTGGAAAGTTTTAATTTAAGTCCAAATACATATTTCTATTTAACATTGCTGAAAGCTTTACTGAGGACAAGGAGAGTGCAGGAGGCAAAGATGGACATATAAGGCAACTGGATGATATACGGAAAGTATGAATAAATCTAATTGCCATTGCAGCTGCAGTGAACAATAATCACTTGACTTAAATCTGTACATACAAATCATTTCTATGTGACGCTTCACAATAAATAAGCATGGAATAGATGCTCTTTAAAAAGCAGTTTAAAATCCATGCTGAACATACTTTCACCAAAAAAGAAATAATGAGGGAGGAAAAAAAAGCTTTGATCACAAATAAAAAACTCCCAAAATTTCAACAGCTACTTCTACACATTCTGTAGTTCTTGTTCTTGGATATGAGCAAATATGTTTTATTTCTCATGTACAGTAGACAGACCACTGGGAAAGGCCTTTCTTATTAGAAGCCAAACATTTTGAATATGAAACCACTCAGAAGTTATAAACTTTATGGTATCATTTTCACCAGAATTTAAATATTATCTAGATATATATTCAAAGATTAGACGCATTTTCAGAGTGGCTACCAAAACGCTTTTTTGTTCTTCTTGTATGACTAAGATTTGAAACTATTGTCCCTGGAAAATCCAGAGCATGCCAAATGCTCATGAAAGTAAACCAAACGTTTGTTATGTTGGTATCAAAACAACAACCTGGTTTTGAGTTTTAGCTCAGGACAATTCCAGGGCACGCATTGACTTTGATTATCTGACTTCTGCAACGGGTTGCTCTGTCTCCACTTGCTTTTCTGAATAAAACTCTTTAAAGGTACAACCAGAGACCACACACTGGTATAGAAGCATCATGTTGAGTAGAAAGAGTCAGGTATCTGAACACACCCATTCTAACGGGCTTTAGAAGAAAAACTTGGGAGCATGGACAGCAAGCTCTACAAAATGCTCTTATTAAAATAACACCCTATTTAAAAGTTTTCAACTCGAGTAATGATGATGGAAGAGGAGTGAAATTTCCATTATCAATCCCTAATAACAAATACAGACAGCAAGGAGGACAAATTTTGGAAATGAAAGTAACTTAAAATATTAGTAGGCTTATGTACATTTATATAAATTTTAATGCCTTTAAAAATAGGAGAAAAATGAAAATAGTTATTTTTCTTTACATTTTCACTTGGCTTTCACTGATGGATAGCTTCAATTAAGGAGAGATTTAGAGTTAACATCAGCTTCTAAAGCTTTGGAAACCTTCACATACATGACTGGAAGAATGAATTGTCCTGTCAGGAATGAAAATAAAATATTTATTTAAAAGTTAAAAGCCTTTCTGATTACTTCTTACACACCTAATCTGCCTCAGTTCACAGCATCTGCAAACTATGCAACTTGCAAACACTCTAGCAACGTACAAAAGCCAGACACAGAGAGAGCAACAGGTCCCAGTCCTTTCCCAGCTGCCAGCATCTCCATCATCTACCAGGGCTGTAGGACACAACGTGATCGGCAGCACACGGGGTTCAGACCAACACCGAGCTCCAGCAGAGTGTTAATAAAAGGTCTAACAATGAACAAAAGAAATGTTGCCCTCAGGAAACCGAGCGATGCTCTGGATGATCTAATATGTGCTCTCCACTCCAAGCGTGACGAACCGGTGGTCTGCTGTTTGCCGATCTGTTTGCGCACATGGGGCGATGATATGTCCTTACACCAAACGTTATTCTGACAGCTAGCAGATTCTCAGCTACAGAAGCTATAACCCTCTGTTGAACACCAAACATCTGCCTCCAACAGGTACCAGTCACCTGCATCGCTACACTTTTATTTCAGAACATTCCCGCTCTGCTCACTGCCTGTAGCACCGTAACGACTCTTCCTGCCTTTAGACAACTAAAAGTTCCCTTAACTCGCTGGGGCCAACAAGCTTTTCTCTTGGCTCAGGGTGCACGGGAGCACGTGTAAAGCAGGAAGAAAATTCAGATTGCTTCTCTGATTGCAACAGGTCAACCTCAAGTCTCAGGCTAGAAGGGAAGCTTCGTGTCCCACCACACAGGGACTCGATTTATCTGCTCCATGTGCTCATGCCAAGCGGAGCAGGAGCCCTGGCAAGCCCACACGCCACCTCCACACTCTTGGGTGCTTGGGGAATGGAGCACCTGTCACCAGGAAGATGTCCTCAGGGTCACTGTCTCCCTTTTAATCCCTGCCCTTCGCATCCAGCTCTCCCCTGTGGAGCGATGGAGCTCAGAAGGACTCCCTGCTCCACCCAGAGAAGGGCTCAGCAGCAACAAGCTGTTGCTGCGCCACCTCCTCTTCCAGCCCGGGACATCCTGCCGCAGGGAAGCACAGTGGGGTGAGGAAGCCCAGGCCCACGCAGAGTTCAGAGAAGCCCTCAAAAGGGTTTAGCCGCTTCCCCCAGCGGGAGGAGGGATGGGAGTCAGTCTACGGGCGCGGAATGCCAGGGTCATGGGAAACCGGGATCACATCCCACGATGGGCCAGAGCTGAAGGGAGGAAGCGAGTGGGAGGGAGGAAGGAGACTCGGCGGAGCACCAAAACAAGCAGAGCGGAGCGCGGGAAGGCAGCGACACGGCCAGAGGCCCGGCAGAGAGCCGGGACCGGGCGAGGCCCCGCCGCTCACCTGGTACTCCTCGACCTCGGCGCCGTGGCGGTCCTGCAAGGCGAGCAGCTCCTGCTCCAGCCGCTCCCGGAGCCCGCAGAGCTCCCGGCCCTGGCGCTGGAGATCCTCCAGGTGCTGGCGGCACTGCCGGCTCTCCTCCCGCAGGAGCTCCAGGTCCTCCCGGCTCCGCTGCGCCTCCTGCTCCTGCAGCACCTGGAGCTGCTCCTGGTAGCGCAGCAGGGTCTCCTGGCAGCTCTGGCTGAGCAGCATCTCGTAGGTCTCCTCCAGCTCCTCCAGGCTCAGCCCGGCCAGGGGCGGCGGCAGGGCGGCCAGGTCCATGCGCAGCTCCCGAATCTCCACCGCCTCCCGCCGCTGCCGCTCGGCCAGGTGCCCGTGCTCGGCCTGCAGCTGCAGCAGCAGCTCCTCCAGGGCGAAGCACTCGCCCCGCAGCCGCTCCAGCAGCTCCCGCTGCCCGGCCAGCTCGGGCTCCAGCCGCCGCCGCATGGCCAGCACCTCCGCGCCCAGCAGCCGCAGCTGCTCCAGCTCCCGCCGCAGCCCGTCCCGCTCCAGCTCCGCTTCCAGCTTCGCCCGGCTCAGCTCCTCCAGCTGCATCCGCAGCCAGGCCAGCTCCTGCTCGGGCACCCGCAGCCCGGCCAGCTCCTGCTCCCGCAGCTCCGCCAGCTCCCGCGCCAGAGAGCGGTTCTCCTCCTCCAGCTCCCGCACCCGGGACACGAAGACCCGCAGCCGGGAGTTGAGCTCCTGCAGCTCCCGCTTCTCGTCCCATCCCGCTTCCCAGCGCCGCCACATCTTGCCCGGGACAGCGGGGCCGGGTGGCCGCGGAGCTCCGGGCGCTGCGCAGCTACCGCCGGGCCGCGGCGGTCGCCCAGTCCTGCCGCCTGGTCACGCACGCCGTCTCGCTCGGCGGCGTGGACTCGCTCGTCCAGCACCCGGCGGCGCGTGCTGTCGGGGATGCTCTGGCCCGGGGCGTCGTTGAGGACGTAGCTGACCGTGGCCGCCGAGACCCCCGCTTCCCGGGCCACCACCGCACC
>JAVSBS010004453.1:3236-29853 GCA_033124195.1 Coracias cyanogaster | reverse complement strand
GATCTGGGACTTTGCCAGTGCCTGCAAAGCCTCAGTGGTGACGGTGATGTAATGGCCATCAGGGGGAGCTTGGGTTCGATGCTGGTTTTGCATATATTTGTATATATCCCATTTTATTATTATCTTCATTAAAGCTATTTTAGTTTTCTAATCCGAAAGCCTCTCTCTCATTCCCCTTCTCTCCCATTTGGGAGGGGAGGGGGCCATAAGTCTCTCTCCCTTATCCTCTTTCTCTTCCTCTGTTTGTGGCGGAAAAGAGGCTTTAACAGAGAGCGTCTGTTATAGGTCTGGTGGACTGAACCTAAACCTCGACACACTCAAAAGCCAAAGATACCAGAGATCTTTCCACTGTGTAACTGTTAATTACAATGTGAAGATGGAGAATAAGTCCTCCACTCCCAGGATGACAGAAAAATCATTGTTTAAAGAATAAGTGCTCTATTAATGAATTCTTGACCATTTACACAGTGCTTTTTCAAAAACACGACTTAACTACCCCAAGTACAATACAAGGAACAGAAGAACATTAAGTCTCTTCTAGAGTAGGGCTGTACTGGTACTGCAGTAAGGCAATAAATCAAGAATGGCAAGACAGACTCATGTAGCATTTACTATCGCTATGTACAGCCATCCTTTTCCATTTTAAGAGCTCAATATTACTACTCCACCTAGCCCAGCTTGAAACTACACTTCAGGACAATTAAGCTGAGAATTACACCGAGGAAAATTACTGGAGAACTGAGACAGTTTCTCTGCAGAGATGAGAGATTCACTCCACAAAGAGGGACAAATTCTACACCTAAAAATGTGGACAAAGACCACAGCATATAAGTAAATATATTTCAGCCTTATTCTATAGCTAAATTAATAACTGAAGTAAATAACAAGCACCAGAACATGGGCCATTGCCTTTTACAGAAAGTCAATCATTAACATATTCTATTCATTCAGTATACTTTCACTGCCTAGAAAAACTAATGTAGAAAGATAATTCCAATTTCAGGACCTCCTAGTTTAGCCTTTTCCTCAGCTCCTATTTCCCGTGTGAAAGAAGAATACAGAACTCCCATTTGCCTCCGAGCCCTGTTATACAGGCATAGTGGCATTAGTTTAAACCAAAGAGATTTAGTCATATTCTGAACTATAGCCACTAAGGAGATAACAGCTCCATTTTTGCCATGTTTACTACCACAAAGGGGCAGGAAGTTTGTCATCTAGAGCAGTTAAGCCATAAAATGCTGCAGTTACAATGACAGATTCTTCCCCTACTCATGCTACTAGCTATATGTTCAATCACTGAACAATTAATGCTGGCATTACAAATGCATCCCCTGGGTACTAAAGCTAATACTCAAATTCAGCAAGTAAACAGGGATCTAGAAATTGGAATTCTTGCCCTAGAGTAATGCTTCAATTCAAAATTGGACTCAGTAGTAGTACAACTGTGTTCATTTACTTGTTTCACATTGAGTATTCTACTAGGAGGCAAAGTACATTGCACAAAGATTTAAAAATAATACATAATGGAGTCAAACCCATAGGGCCAACATTTATCACACTGTAGCCGGAAAGCTTTTTCTCCTATACAATTAAAAGATCATTTTAATCTTCCTTAAGTTGTTAGCACTGAGTATTTTCTCATTTGGAGAGCAGCGCTTCTGCTAGCAGAGTACAGGCAAACCATACTGAATTCCAAGCTGGTCCTTTGGCTGCAAGATAGAGAAGTTCAAATGCTAAATTATCTCCAGATCCAATTGATTGAGTTCCTCATTCTGGTCTGCTTAGACACATCCTAAATTCCATTCCTCTCACTTGCCTAACTCCACCCACCTATCAAGGAACTACAAGTATTTGTCTCCATAAGCAAGCACAAGTCACAGGGTGGGGTACATCAAGCAAAACTGCTTTTCTGTTTAGTTTTATATTTCTCAGACACATGGATCTAATAGCTCTTTGCTTACTAGACTCCAGCTCCTTCAACTTAGAAACAAAACCAGTGCATTAACTTGTGAGCTCTTGACAAATCTCCTTTTTCAAATTATTCTAGCTACCTGAGGCAGGCACACTATGAAACTAAAGGCGGCCAGCTGTGAAGAAAGGGATTTTCCAGTCAGATTCAGATTGAACAGACTGAAGAAGTGGCAGCTGCCTATTCAGGGACTTGTATTAAGTACTGAAGGTCCCCTGAGAGAAGCACAACTAACTTGCTAGTAGTTTTCAGTAACTTCTCTGGAAAAATAATAAACTTTACTCCTCCTACGCAGGAAAGGAGAAAAAAAAAACCAACAAGAAAAAGATAAAGACTTAACCTTCTTTGATATGGCACTGGATGAAAAATATTCACCCTAAGTCTTTAACTGGATGCATAAGCCTAATGTAAATCCAGCCATTCTGATGAAAAAAGGTTAAAATCCTCAGCAACTCCCAGGAATTCACTGCTATCCTTCTAGAGTTGCCAGCAGCTGCAAGGGGCAGGAAGGAGAGGACAGCAGGGAATATGCTCTTCTGCTGACCAAGTTTTCTGTGTCTGTTTACACCTTGAAGTTTTGTTGACTGTACTGCCAGGACAACGCTGCCGGTTGCTCATACCTGTTGTCAAGCAGAATAAAACAGTGGCAGTAAAAGCGGTTCTGTGCCAGCATAACCGAGTCTGGGTATAAACAGAGTTCAGCCTTTTCTGGATGTATCTCAAGGGCTGTAAGGATTTAATCCCTCTGCTGCTTGTTGTGTCCTGATAGTTCAAGTGCTTTGAAGTTCACTACAGGCCCTGCCACTGAGCTTAACTTCTGAGCTAAGCAGACCTGGCCTGAAAAGGACACAGAAGCTACAACAGGGAAGGGAAGATGGGTTGGATTTGTGGGGAGGAGGAGGAATCGCCTTAGGTATCAGGGCAACGCCAAACACTGAGAGGCACTAACAGCTTAAAACTGTGGGGAAAAAAAAATTAAATAAATTAAGTTTGCCTATAACCTTGAGTTCCTCTAGGGTATTCCCTGGTAGCAAAATGTCATCTTCCTCAACAAAACAGAGCAAACATTTCCAGGTGTGTTGCATCTGCAAACATTTCAGCACAGACCTTTCTTTTGATATATGACATTGCAATGCTTATTTTAACTAGTGAGTTCTACAGATACACTTACACCTACCAGAATTATAAATTATGGCATATAGAAAGCATTCACAAAAAGAAAAATGTGAAAGCATGTTTACAGAGTTACCATCTCCCACCTGTTGTGCGCATTAGGCAAAAGCATCTACTTTCTAAACCACTATTCAAACCCCCCACTTGCTAGTATTTGTAACTGCGCTTCCCGGTTTGAAGGTGAAAAGCTCAGGACTCAAGGTTACTCTATACTGTTCTCCAATATTTTCAGTTATCCACATATTCTACTTTACAACAGGAAAACTCAGAAACAGGATGTCAGACATGTACTTTAAAAGGACTTTTTAATTTGTGGGAGGAAGTGGTCATTACTAACAGAAAGGCTACTAAAAAGATTAAGCAATACTTTAATAATTCAGTTTTGGAACGAGCTATGTGGAGCTTAAAAAAATGTTCTATTTAAACGGTTTGGGCTATTTATTATCAAATAAAATTATTGAGTAATATTGTTGTCTTTTTCAAAGTAATTCATATTAAAGAGATGGCAGAAGATGGTTAAGAGTTTAACTTTAGGACCTCAAACTATATCACAACGCAAGTTCCCTAGTTTAAACAAACTTTGCACATAGATATAAAAGAATGAGGATGAAGATCTCTACCGCTTGTCTCTGAAAGTTTGCTGTTATTATGCATTGCTGCCCTCAACCTCCAAGCGTAGTCCCACACATCTTTCACTACCGCTGTACCATTCAAGATTGAGGTCTTCACTCACATAGAATCATAGAGGTTGGAAAAGACATGTGGCAACTGACAAAAGAAGAGAGACAGCTGAACCCACCGCCATCCGAGTTATCTCCTTGCCCATTACAGAAAAGAGCGAAGTTGGCAGGGACAGCTGAACAACTCGGCATGGTTTCAGAAATCCTATCATTTTCAGGTTGCTTAATTTGCTTAGTACATAACAATGACCTGGGCTAAAAATGAGCATACTTTAGAAGCTGGTTCCTAAGCCATACACTCACACCTCCCACAGCAGCATTCAAGAACAGTAGAGAACAGGCTGTATTTACAATGTCAACCATCTGATTTCTGTCAACTGCTGTATGTCAGAATCTTAAGGCCTTTAAGTACATTTCACAACCAGAACATGGAGTTCTCTGTTTTAAGAGATAGCTGCCTGGAGTTGGAATAAATGAAGAAAAATCTGGATGACCTGCATGATCTTTGCTTTCATAAAATAGAAGTAAACAAACTCCATTACAATTCTTGGAACTCCCAACATCCCAGTGGTCAGTCTAGAACTCTATCTACCCCACTTTCAGACTTCTTTCATTTACTTCAGCTCTAGAAGTAAATACTCCTAAAAGTAAAAGCAAACATTTCAATATTCCAAGCATCTAGACCAAAAAAACTTCGGAAAAAAAAAATACAGTAGCATTATGGTGATGGTAATTTATATGAAAAAAAATCTTTCATATGAGATGATCATCATAGGATACTTATATTTCAGTGTGAGTAATAGCTTATACTGAAAACAGTGCTTTTACTCTATGATGGGCACTCATCCAAAACTCTGCACAGAAGATGCCCAAGTCCCATCTTTTTTAAACCAAAACAACCTGGAACCAGTCAACATGAAAAGAAACATCATCAGAAAGGATGGTTCCCCATGCTAACCTGTTTGCCTTCTCCCTCCTCTAGCAGAACTGGTGACAATCAAGTAATCTCACAAACTTGATTTTCTAGAAATAATAATTTGTAACCTAACTTGGTAGTTGTGCACTTAACTCCTCCCAATAATCACATTCTGTAATTGCAAAATGCAGTAAAACACCCAGTCACAGAAGAACAAGTCCTGACCACTCTCTCTTACACAGTGGCACCCCATTCCTCAAAATTCTGTAATAAGTACTTTCATGTAGAAGATTCATGCTGAAGGATGTGACCTGAAGCAATCCGAGGCATAACACACAATATTCATTCCTCTTCCTGAATGAAGTTTTCTGTAATAAACAGAAAGTGCGGAATAAAGTAGTTCAAAAAGGTAAAAGTTACTTGTGAGCACTGATCTATCCATAGATTATTCAGATAATCCAGAAATGCTCACTGTTAAAAGGAGCAAGATGATAAGATTGCCCCCAAAAACCTCAAGATAAAATTTTACCATGAGATGACACCATACAAAAATAAACCTCTTTCCACATCAGTGTCACTAGTTTTGATGCAAAAGGCTATTTTAAAAAGAAGAGATCTAGAGGAAGAGTTCTAATTTACAAGTAATTTGGTTTATATATAGCTGACTGACTTGCTACAGTGAGACATCTGTCACCATAGTTACTAATTACTATTCTTTAGAATACCTCTTACTTTTGCCCTCACAGTCCAGAAGAATTCCTGAAAACTCAGCCTTCTGCCACAAATGCTGGATGGTTTCAGGACAACTAGAACAATTTTTAATTTATTCTCTTCATGGCTGAATCAGTCTGTCCCTTCACACACACCACGCTTTAAAATTTCCTTTTGTAAGTAAATCACGAAATAGATTAAGGACATTAAGAGCCTCAGAAAGAGATGCAACTCCATTCTGAAAACAGACAAAGCAGAATGTGTTTCCTACAAAAAAAAAAATCCTACTCAGTACTACTTATATACAACTGTCTTGTGGAAAACAAATTATTTGACTTTTCAGCCTACATTAAAATTTTCAAGTACTATTTTAATTCCATGTAAAAGTCTTATGCTGAAGATGCTGAGAGATTTTTAAGGTATATTGCTGCTTTAAGTGCTAAGGTAAAATATATTAACTATAAAGTGCAATCAAGGGAAAGAATCCCGAGAAATCATTACTCACACACGATCCTAAGATGGTCAAATTGACCCATTATAAAAAGAAATATAATGAAGAGACCTAATTTGTATTCCTGCTGTCATAGATGACAATATCTTACACAACATATAGAGACTTTGAAAAAACCATTCCTGTTCCATATTAAAAATCTGGCTAGTGTAATGGACTCAAAAACTAAATAAAAGGAGGTTTCTAGAAGGATACTGTACTTGTTGCAAAGATGTTGTTCTGCTCTATTTCATTAAGGAAGCTTGATTTCTTGTTATGCAGGTCAATTTATACAGTTACGTATCAGGTATCACTGTGATACCAGTGATTGCTTTGTATAATTTACATCACCTTCTATCACCACATCAAACATTTACCCTGGGGACAACATACGGACAAGGTGACTTTCCAAGGTTTTGTTTAATGTTACTGTGTTCTCTATATTAATCAATTACAGAAGTATACTGCAACTTGATATGGCTTTAAAATAAACAAAATAAGCCAGAAATCCAGGCTTCTTCAGGATAACCACTTAAGATAAGTTCTAAGTGTAAAATATTGCTGAAAGTCAGTCCTGATGTCCTTACATGAATACTTTCTTCCGAAACTAGACTGAAAGCTAAATACTGTAATAAATTTAATGAGAGTTGGGTAACATGACATACTCAAACTTTGCAATAACTAAAGTAAACAATCTTGGAAAGTACAAAGTCCCAAAGATGGTATTTGTAGGATGTGTGTATCCAGATAAAATAATCATGAGCTCTGCAAAGAGCAGGTTCCCATACGTAACTCTAATTCCTTTTCAAATGTATGTTCCTAAAGGTTTGCAATTTACTCTTCCTTTCAAGTGGCAAAAGCACCTTTACTAACATTCTGCACTAGAGAAAAATGCTAAGACTATTCAAAGTAGTAAAATTTTTATTCTTAAATTCACAATCAACGCATGGTTAAACTTGATAGTTACATTCTTTGGCCAACTTTTATAAAGTGAAAGATCAAAATTAACTGTGGTCTTGTCTCCAGCTACTGCAATGAAAGAAGTATGACATAAAAAGGGAGATCCGTCACATTTGGACATAGCTTTGCCCTAATTTAAGGCCAGAGGTAAGGCATAAATCTCTCCTGGTCTTTAAATTTTAAAAGACTGACCTTATTAAACCTTGCACAAATAAAAACTAAAATCAAAAGATCTACAACACCTACTAAAACCAACAGGAAATTGTTTCACTGGGAAAACAACAGAGAACAGGCAGAACTGACAGAGAAAGCAGAAGACAAATAAAAACCAAATGATTTTTTAAAAAGGAAATCTTTAAATACTATCAGGATCTGGCACAATAAATATTTAGAGGGAGAAATCCAACACTAACATTATCCATTGTTTCTGCTTCCTCAAAATCTTGAATTAATGAGATAACCGATTAGCAAAAGAGTAACCAAAGTTGAAATTTTCCTTAAGAAATCTGCATTATTAAACTTCTGTCAGGAAACAATTACATTTTCCATTTGCAAGCAAATTGGAGAAAAACCACAACAGAAGCCAAGATTACCAGATACTCCACCACATGAAGAGCCAGAAGAGAAGATCTACTTATATGAAAGCAGAAAGTATGAGGCAGCTCATTAGTTTATCAGGAAACTCCAACCCTCAACCATAATCCCAGACATTTCAAGGCAGGTGCAGCACCACAAAAGCTGCTTAGCTACCTTGCTGCACACAGCTAAGTTTCTCCAATTAGTTAATCATTACATCAAAGCTCCTCTGCTCCTTGCAAAGAGGAATCTCAAGTGTTCGCTTTTCAACTGCATGAAGGGAGAAGTTGTTGAAACTATTTCAACCTTTCCTCATTTCTACTTCTTCCACAGAAGGTACTGTGTCTTTCTACTGTCATTCATTCCACACTACTGCTGGTTTATGACAAAGAAACTCCCAGTGATCATACATTCAGTTAAAGCAAAAAAAAAACCAAACACAGACTTCACAAACACCTCCAAATGCAACAGTGGTTTGGTATCGTCACAATAACACCACATAAAAACTCTAAAAGTATCCTGGAAAATGTATGAAGAACTTGGGTCCGTTCCTTTCAGCAAAGGACATTCCATCTGAAAGGACTTCTCTAATGTGACTGCCGTATTTTTTTTTTAATAACATCTGCAGCAGGCTTAGTTAATTCATCTCTCCTTTGCACAAAGCAGACTTCTTGCTTTCTGACATCATCTGCTCCTGAACTATTTATTAAGAGATGACAGGTGTCACAAGGAAAATAATGTTCAGCACTTTTCTAAACCAGTTAAAATGGCCATAAGGATAAGCTTAGTGACATGAACTCAATGCAGCCAACAAAGAATTGCCCAAGTGCAAATGCATTGTACTAATTTTACTCATGTAAAACTAGATATTTTTGTAACGGGTCCAAACCACAACTACTACTAAAATACAGTGCAGTGATAGTTCACCGCATACTTCCTCATACAGAAGACAAAGGGTCACCAGAGAAACATGTTCCTCCACAGTTTTCTGAAGATTTCTCTGCATCAAGTAAGGACCAAAACTTACAAAAAAAAAAACACCAACCAAACAAGACTAAATTTAATTTATTTCCATTCTGGGTTTTGAACTTCAGCATTCCACACAGAGCAAATGCAATTAACTGGAAACCAAACACCGTCAGAGAAGGGTGCGGCTCCATTCAAAGACGGAAAATTCATTTTCCAGCACAGAGAAGAAATTTGACAATTGGGAGTTTAATATTTGTACTCAAGGCACTGCCAAGCCATACCTCCAACAAAGTGAGAGCAAAAATAGCCTGGGAGGAGGCTGCGTTTATTTGCAACTCACTGCTGGGTCAAGACTTTCAAAGCAAGCAGTAACTGAATGCTGGTATTCACGAAAAAAAGGCAGATTATTATGGCGTTCCTCTGAGAGCAAAAATTTTACAATTTTAAAAGCTGATTTTTTTTTTTTTTAAGCTTGGAAAGAAATACCTACAGCATGGTTTCACATACTGAGACAGGTCTGCCAGCAATGTGAGAGATCTTATGAACAGATTTTTGATAGACAATCTTCAAGAATATTAGCCAGCCAGCTCTGTCCTACTGGCTTCAGAACAAGAGGCGGGTGCTGCAGCCTTCTCACTGGTTTGGTACACCAGAACAACGCCAGCAGGCAGTGGAATGGGCAGCGAGAAGATAAGGTGTTCAAGGATATGGCAATTACAGTTTCAAACACAGTGAGTCATAATTCATACCAGTCTCAGGCAAGGGCAAAAATCACATACATGGGACTTTGGATTTACAGATTAAGAGGTTTGCTAATGTGGCAAAACTTGCCAAGGCAATTATTCCAGTACAGCTTTCTGCAAAGACAAAAATATTTTGAGCTCTTTTTTCCAGCTCTTTTCCATCACATCCACAAAGTCAGCAAGGACACTACACTGCCAACACTGTGCCCATGAATTTTATTCCTCAGACATGCTTTAAAAAAAAAAAAAAAAGGACAGACAAAAATTCCCCAACCTGAATGCTGTTTACAAACTCTTAGTCAATAAATAAGTACTTAGAACACATAAGTGCCCGTGACCAATCTCCAGTGGGCATGAGGAGCAGGGGCAAGGGAATTGCAAAGTACTGCCAGCAACTGCACACCCTTTCAGCTGCAAAGCCTGAGAGAGCTGTCGCCCACGCTTCTCAGAACTACATTTTGAGCAATTTTTTGGACTAAGTGTGCCATATTTCCCTCTGAAACACGGAAAACATTTTTCAAAGTACAAAAAGAACCTCTTTCTAGCACCAGAAGCTCTAGGTTGTCAGTCTAAGAAAAAAGTATCCTCCATCGAACTTTTAATTTAATTTTCCAAATGTGAGATCCTTCCAGGTACAAAACCAAGCAACAACTCCAACCATACACAGGCAGATTTCAGGTCATGCTGTCCAACTGACAAAACACAAAATAACATTTTTCTTACCAAATTGATATGCATTTTTAATTACTAGAAACATACAAGAAGAATTTTCACCGTTCACCTCCTAAAAGCAGCAATATTAAGTTGCTGATACTATGTACACTGAATCACTTAGGTCATTCTTTGCACTTCAGTACCATTATCTGTTTTATTTATATATATAAAATAATAACACATAGTTATTTCCATTTTCTTCCCCCTCTGCTCCCCTTTTTGTTTTAGATGACAGAAGTACAGATAGTCTCAATCTTGAAAAGCATACACAAAATCATAGAAAGATGACTAGTCCTTCTCACTACCAAGCTTTTCCATCCATCTACCAATTTAGAGAACTTGTCCTGCTAGGAAGCTGGTACATTGTTCAACCATGAACGGTCATCAAGTGATTTTTCTCATTAGCTTAGTTACAACGCTCCGGACTAGACAAAAAAAAGAGGGGTAGTTGTAGAAACAATATGAAGAAAAAAAAAAATTCTGCCTGCCAAGAATCACAAAAGAGCAAATTAATGTAAGTGGACTTAAATACTTTTTTAAAACATCCACTCACCTGAAAACTGAATCCAAAACCTCATCAAAAGGTTTCAAGTGCCACTACACTCTTCCTGTGCAGTAGCCAAAGGCACATCCCCAAACACGGCACCAGCACACCAATAATGCACTAATGATACTCACAAGATTAGAAAAAAATGTTAAATTATACAATAAATCCATCAATTTTTTCCTTTTCTGTCATAATTATGGGTGGTATTACCTCCTATCAAATACATAATAGGATAATTTTCTTTGCACAATCCTGGTGTTCATTCAGTCGTTATTGAAGTAGCCATTCCACAGACCATTGAACATATTGCTACTGCAAAAACACACAACATACCTGATGATTTGCACGCAAGAAACATTGAATTCCTTCCCCAAACATGAAAATGGCTTTTCTTTTGCCTAAACTGGAGTTGCAACCACTAGAGGGCAACGTCATTATACACAGACTCGCCCGGATCTGGCAAAGAAAACCCAATGGAAAAAAAGCCCGTATCAGAAACAAAAGTTGAAGACTGTTTATATTATGAAGATGGGTGTTTTTAAACACTGAAATTTCCGCTTGCGGCTGGACCACGACAATTAGACAACCCACAATATATGTTCTACAGACTATTAATTTTGTCTTTACAGTCTAGAGCCTCAAACGTAAGCTACAACATCCACATTAACAGTTCTCCTACTTGTCAGATTTTAAAATTAGGTTTCTCAGCTTCAAATGTTCCTGCTCCTGAAATTATGCAAGTTATTGAAATTCCACTCAGAATAAGCAAGCATGTGTAAAAGTCAGAATGCTGTCAAAGTCTTTTCACATTAAATATAGAAACTGAACTTCCTAATCAATGGTAAAAAATATCTAGCTAGAAATCAGCCATATGCTGCAAAAGAACTGGAATTAACATGCAAGTTTTCTCCATGTCTAATCAGCAGTTAAAAAATATTGCTGTTCTGAGAACAGTTAAGCTTTTTCTTTACAAAAGCAGGACTTTCTAGAAATGTATTCTTGACATTTAATGTATTTAAGTTCTCCTACAATTAATTATCTAGGCTCTTAGAAGAACAAAAAAGAAAGTCCAGAAACTAAAGCAAACCAGGAGAATGAGTCATTCACTAAAGGAACAAGAACAAAAACAACTAGCAGAAGGATATGCACTGGTAACTCAAAGCAAAAACATTTAAAGAATTCTTTCAAAATCTACAGTCCCAACAGAACATGGAAGGAAGCTCAGCAAGCTTCATTCTGCAAGTCATTAAAAATGACAATGACATTTAGTAAGAGTGGTAATGTACTGGTACTGTGCATCAAATCAGTCCCAGCTACTCCACGGAAAAACAAAACTTGTACTGTGTACCACCAAAACAGATGAACTCTCAAATTAGGCTCACATAAAATTCAAACTGCACTCCCCGTACAAACACGGCCTTCCCACAAAAAACATGTTTATTATTAAGTAATAAGCTTTGACACACCAAGAGGTTTGTCATCCAAGCTTAGATTTAATATAGCTGTAGCCAAGACTATACTTTGATTATAGAAAAATCAGCGAGACTTCTATGCTACCTATAATTAGTCTCGTATTTGTATGAAGTTTTAATAAACTTTAATTGGGATTAGATGCTATCCACAGCTTGTTTCAAAGGAAAATAGGTTGGGTCACTGGGAATTGGCAGCAGCAGGAGCAACGCTGTTAAATACAAATTTGAGAGATATGTCTGTGTCCTCATTGATTCTTTCTTCTAAACTTTTTTGGAAAAGAGTTTCCTTCTGCAGCCAAGTAGTATACTGAGGTCCTATGGAAATACCAGGCATACCAAACCCCACAGATGATGTAAACTGTTTCATTGGATTATTACAGTTTTGCATTATTTCAACCCTGTCATTGAAAAAAACAAAATAAACCCCAAAAACCAATACAACAAACCAAATCTACATGCGACACTTGCTAGAATAATTTTGAAGAGGTGTTTACCACTCAAAACCAAGAAAAATGCTTCAAAGTCTGCACAGCCAGTTTTAAAACAATTAAGATGTTATTGCTAAAATCAGAATACAAAATGTACATGTAGAGCAGTAACAGCTCTCCTGATTCCCTACACAGATCCATGTGAATATCCACTGAAGCTACATAATCTAGCAGATACAGGTAACAAGAAAAGGGTAAGACCCTCTTACATGAAAGCACCTTTTCACACTGCTCCTGTTAGTAGGTAGGAATTAGTCTGTCCTACCATGGACTTCAAAAGAAGGAGCCAAGGCATTCTTCTACTTAATCTTAACATTACCTCCTTCCTCTGTTGCCGCCTGACAATAGCTCCGAGGGACTAAAGAAGCGGCTGTATCTTTGGTGTTCTTAAATGAGAGACTCTGCAGCAGTTTCTGGAAACTAAAGTACACACAACCTCAGACTTCACATGTATCTTGGCTTTATCGGATAGCACATTCCTCGTCAGTGCTCAGTGTCCCCCATCTACGTTTTCAGGGAAGCATCAGGATTCAGCTCTTTCTTCTCTATATATTTCAACTATTTTCCATCCCAACAAGTTTGTTCTTTCGCACCAGGTCTATGCTGTGGAGCATTAACATTTCACAGAGCACTCAGCTGCGGGAAAGATGTACAGTGCAGTGCACACAGCTGTGCACTGCAATATCTGCTCAATATCTCCCAATATCTGCTTTAAGAGTTGCACCACAGCACATCTCCAGCTCCCTCCCTGCTTCTATGTTCTGGTTTCTTTTGGAAAAGAAAAAGAACCTGGACATGCGGAGGAATTCAGCATAGACTCCCATCATGCAACTACAATACATACAAAGCACATAAGCTTTCACTTAATTCTTAGTAAGTTCTCATGGGACAAATATACTGTATTCTTACTATATTTATTCCATGGCTTGCTTTTCTGTGTCTTAAAATTTGGTACAAGTCAGATAAAATAAACATGGTCTGATAACCAAGGTCCCTTCCTTATCTTGTTAAATTGCACTTTTCACACTTAATTCAAAGGTGGACAACTTGAACAGCTTACCTACCTACTAATGGCACAAATTGGATGACCCGACAACTTCAGACTCAGCAGCTGAGTCGTCTCTGGGCTTCCAATGCCATCCACTCAACCAGCGCCTGCGGGACTAACTCAAAGCATGACACCTCATCATCAACCACCACCCAGCAGCATTCGCCTTCTCTGTGTCTCAACAGTCCTGTAACTTGAGTATTTCTTAACAGGCGCATCAGGCACGCCGGTGTTTTCTTCACTTCCCTTTGAAAGCTTTAACTTGAAAATTTAAATACCAGAAACAGTAAAATAGTAAAGAAAAATGTGTAAACCACATTAATAGTTCAGAGTAATGAAGTAGAGGAGAAAAACCCTAAGATATTTCAGATATTCTAAGAGAAAAGCAGTAGGCATTTCAAACCAACTTAACCCTTGACTCCTAACTATTCTACCAATACCTAAGTTATTTTGTTTAAAATTGCCTAAAATAATTTGCAAACAAATTGTTAGTTTCAGAAAGTCCTTCTGGATTGTATTACTCATTCATATGTACAACAACCAATGTGCAAATTATTAATCCAGTTTTCACTTGTTAATTTAAAAAAACCACTATAATTACCTATGCAAAGCATGTCACTCAATAGTAATATTCTACAGCAAGTTACTATAGAAGCAATTCCTGCACGGGGCCGTATGATACAATGCAACACGTTTACTCTGCCAGTTAAGACGGCAATAACTATAAAACTTCACTCAAGAACAACTATCACCCTTTATTCCTTCATTCCCTTCTTTCTAAAGTTTTCCCAAATGTGTATGATTTACAAAGACTTTGCTCTGCAACCCAGAAAGAAGTGTGTCCATGGTGAGTCAATCAATCAGCTGGACCCTCAATGCCACTTACAGTGCATCGAGTACTGCTTAGCTTCTACGGGCAGCAGCATTTCAACTGAAAACTCAACACGTATTAGAAGAATTCATCTTTCACAGAAGATTATCTATCTTCCATGATAGGAGTGTTTTAATGAAAAAACCTGATCAATAAATATCTATTTTGCTATAAATGAAGCTCATTACAACCACCATTTCTGCATTGCTCATAATGATGCTTCTTTTTAAGATGTTAAGAATATATGGACAGAACTTAAGAAATTAAGCTGAGAGAAATATGCACATTACAAAAATTAAACATTCAAACAGCAGACTTAACAGAAAATTTTCAAGGAAAAGCTTTGTTACCTTAAATGCTAATTTTAGGCTTTATGATGATTTCTTTCAACAGCACAGAACTCCAGTCTTCAACCACCTATGCTTAATGGTACCAGTAGATTTTAAAAGGAGAAGTGGTAATACGTGTTTCCTGTTGGTTTTCCTTTTTTTTTTAAAGTATCTTGCAATCTAGAGTATGTAATCATGTCTTTAATTGTTCTTAAGTTTCAATATTCCCTTTTGCATCACTTCATCCACTTGCAACATCAACTGTCTTGTTGCTATCCCATCCACTGCATTTCCAATGCAGTCGAAGTCCATGGTATCTTCAGTGCTTTTTCACCTGATTTTTTTTCCTTTAATACTGAAAGGTGATTTGTGCCCAGTGCCACATGAGGCTCACCTCCACAGTTCTCCAGTCTGATGATTTTGACGTGCTTCCTGCCCCCCACAGCACCTAAGCACCTGCAGGCCACCTTTCACTATGGCTAGCAGGCTCTGATCAAAGGAAGTGACTTCAAGAACTGATTGCTTGGACTTGAAAGGAATGAGATACAGAATCAGACAAGTTTCTTCCAATCTTGAATCTCACTCCTCTTTCCCCTAGTTCTCCTCTTTCCCGCCTCTCAAATCATGTATGTCTGGCTGTCCTACCACCAGGTGACACTTACCTCAGACCCATTTGGACAAGAGGAAAGAAATCAAAGGTGCAGCTGAGATGAGATGCTACCACAGGTTGTTGGGAATCTGTCTGCCTCACTTTGCAGAAAAGGACAGCAATAAAAGGAAGGCAGCAGCTAGAATAACAATGACTTTCAGGAAGCCAGCCTTATAAACTCCAGCATGGAAGTGGTGCTCAAACCAGACAGTGTAGATAAGGTAGCTCTTTATGAAAGTTTGGAATTCTTTTCCTCTCAGTGTGCAGAAAGAAGACAAGACCAATAGTACAGAGCATAGACAAGGGAGCTGAAGTTTAAAGTCTAGCTGTTTTAGGAGTGGCCCAAGTGTGAGAGTTAGCATCAGGAGGACAGGATGGATGAAGGACCAGTTATGCAGAAGGGCACATCAGACATTCAAGAACCAGCTGGGGAAAATTCTGTGCAGCCACAACCTTTTCCATCACAGATTTGTTCTAATTTCTTCCGTTTTGTCACATACCTTGCTAAGAATCGGTAATTTGCAGAACACTTTTTTTTACACTCTCAGAAAAAAATACAGGGAGACTTAATCCCACAACCTGAAGAATCATATTCTCTGCTGGTAATATATGCACATTACAAATGAAAGGAAGTTACTACCAAAAAATCCACAAAAAAACCACAGTGAAAGGCACTCACTGCTATATAGGCTTTAGGTCTCAAGAGGATTAGATAAATGAAACAAAGAACATTCTACTCTGACGTTGTGGTTCATTGTGCTTTTGTGCTGCCTATTCCATTTCACTTTTCCTGTTAACTTAATAGATTACTGCCCTAACACCGGCGAGAGCACCTTGTTCCAAATAAGTGTTATCACCCACATTTTCAGAAATGTGTAGTTTCATTGGCCTTAGATTTTCTGAAATATATTTTCGCTGGACAACGCAGAACAAGTTGATGTCACTTTGCTTCACACTCTTTGCTTTAGTTGTTTTGCCAAGGCAACCAGACAGCACAGAGGAATAGAAATGGATATTGAAAAGAGCACCTCTTGGGTTGGAGCAAAATCCTGTAAAAGAGAAGAACTGGAAACTAACAAGCACGATTCCTCTGTGCAGCACTGCGTTTGGCAGAAAGTAACAAAGGCTCCATATTCTACCACACTTTTCAAAATGCAACTTCTCATTAGCATTGTGGGAAGATGCAAGACATAAAAGCTTCCTGCTATGGGACACTTTTAACAGTTTTACCCAAGTGTAATATCAACATGTCTGAAAAAAAAAAAACCTGTTAATACTTTATCTTATAAAGAACAGCCACTCATGTCTATTTTCCAGAACGTGAAGCTGTAACACTTCAGAAAAACAAACAACCCAAGTATTTAAATTAGAATGTTTTCAAAACTTTTAAGTTTGGCTTAATACACTATTAGCATGTTAAACAAATATGTAATTATTATAATTCAGACATTTAAATTATAATACCCTTAGTATGCCTCAAGTGTAGACAAGTATCTTAGTGCTTTACACTTTAAACAAGCTGCACCTTAACTGACTTTACCACTTCTGATTATATAAAATGAATGTACAAGACATTCCTCCTATGATAATTCTTATTAATGCAAGGTCACATAGTTCTTTCTAACAGCTTGTTTATCAAAGTAGATAAACTTCCTCCTCCCTCTTTTAAGGTGCCAGCAAACAAAGCTCATACTTCAAAGGCTACATTTAAAAAGTAAGTCCTAGTACCACTAACACTCAATTGCTCACAAATACAACACATCAGGAAAATAAGGAGCTCATCTCCTCCAACCTAAGCCCACATAGTATACACATAAACTAAAAAAAAACCCTATGTTAAGTAGTTAAAAGGCCCTCAGACCTACTCATGGACACAACTAAAGGCATCTGTAATCGTGGCCAGCCGTAGGAGCAAATGCAGTCTTGTCCTCCACTGAACCAGGACATTTCATCAAGTTATAAACAGCACAAACAGTGGAAAATCCTACTGCAATCAGCAGTTTTCTCAATATCTGTTCTACAATTTGAACGAGTGCAATGAAGTTAAAGCCCATAAAAGGTACAAAGATGGTGAATAAAAAACCTTGGAAGATCAGTAGCGGGTTGGTCCCCTCTGTTCACTGTACTATCTTCAGCTTTATGGAAAAGAAACCCCAATAAGGGTTAAAAATCATAAGAGCAAAGACTGAATCAGGCCATTTGTATGTGACTCAAGACACTCACTAAAATCCTTTATAACGTCCTAGCCATTACACAGCCACTGGTAATATTAAAATTGTAAAACCTGGCCCCTTCCTACACCGGGAAATATTTGTTTTGATCATGTGTTCTTCTCACTACCCTTTTGCTATTTCAGACTCCATCCAGAACTTTTCAGAAGTTGCAACTTCTCTTCAAAGAGACTATTCCTAGAAAGCTGATTTGACTTTTTTTTTTGCTTCTTACTCATGTTTCCGCTCTCTCATCCATTAAAGATAACCAACTTTAAAATAAAAATGCTGGTTGGCTGTCTGTAAATGCAATAATTATGTTTCACCATAAAAAACATTTCCTGTCTCTATACAATCACAGATTCTAATTCTAATTCCCTACTCTAATGTAATTCCCCACTAAAACAGCCTTTACTATTTTGTTAGCAAACGCTAATAGTACAGCCCCCAGACAGGCTGTGCTGTCATATTACTAATTCTAATCAAAAGCTTGGGACTCAGGTACATCATCACTACCCGTATATGTACCCTTAGCCTTTAGCTACAGACTAAACCAAAGTACTTGGTGTGTGCTGTAGATGTGAACGTTCTCACACAGCCAGCCAGCGCTGCACAAAGTGACTTAAGCCACTGAATCTTTATCCTGTATGGTGCAGGAGCAGAAATTCCAAATGAAAAGATTCTACAGACTTTTTTTTGTCAAAAAAAAAAAAATTCAGACACAAATGCCTCAGTTCTGGAAAGTCAGTTGTTCCATTTCCTTTTCTTTTTTCTCTATAATACACCATCAAGCAGATTTTAATGATACAATTTTTGAGGTTTTATTCCATCTTAAGAAAAGCCAAAAGAGATTCAGATCTCCAGATATTTATTTCCTAATTGCAAAGTAATTTGCACTCCTAGCACTAATGGAGAAGTCACGGTTGCATTGTGTCTCAGCAAACAGCTTTAACCCTGACAGTATTAAGAAAAAAAAAAAGTAGCCTTATTACTAACCTCATTAAACATCACCAGGCAAGAGCTCCCGTTTGGATGTAGATAATGGACCTCTCAATTTTAAATCACTGAAATATTCGACAAATTACCAACTTTGAAGACTGTCAACAACTAAACAGCACTTTCATGTAGCACAGCTTGGGCCACAGCTACCACTGTGCCATGAAGAAGAATACTTGGGACACCTCAGCATGAGCGCAGTAGTCAAATAAAATTAATACCTTTTCCAATTGTCCAAGTATAAGCAAACAATTACTATTTCTTAAATGCTTCCACTGTCTGAAAAACCTTTCTCTGGAGAGGAGAGAATAGTTTCCACTCACATGTATAAAAACTGTCTAAAGCAGTATTTAAAACAGAACTATGTAACATACTTTCTAGACCTAATTTGAGGCACAACACCAGCAAGCAGATCCAGTCACTGAAATAATGCTACAAGATGACGGGCACCTTAACATTGGACTCAAAACTACATCTTCATAAAAGTTTTTTCAAGGATAATACAAAGGCATTATTTTTGCCAATCTTTTGGAAATACAAAGTGGCAATTAAAGGAAGATGTGTACAGCAAGTTTAAACTGTAAAACACATCAAAGAGTACAAATTACAGATCTCAGAGGAAAGATGGGTCATCATGATCCTTTAGTATTAGTTTATAAAACTTACATCATCATCTACAACTCATCCAGCAACATCTATCATGGCAAGGCTCAACATACAGCTACATGGGAAAGGGAAGAAGAAAACTGAGCACTTTTCATTTGATCAACCAAGGGAGACCAAAGAAATCCACCTATCTGCCCATCTGCATACAAAATTCTTCAACCGCAGGCACACTTCCACCAGGCTGTGAAGCAAGCAAAATCCCAGCACAGGATGACCTGCAGAGCCCACAGGAATGCAATCTGGATGCCCCAGAGTGGCTTACAGAAAGCAGGACAGCTGGGTTTGTTGGTGCAGTGTTTTGCCAAACCCTTCTCAAGTGCAGTTCTGGAACATGGGGTCCCAGCAAGTCAACCCGCAGCTAAACTGTAGATCTGCATTAAATATATCAGGAGGCAATGTTCTGCAGTAGGATAAATTTACAGCCTGCACTGATTTCCACAGGTGAGGCAGCAGGTGTACACAGATTCCAAAAAAAAAAAAAAGGTTTTTTTTGAGAGAAAGTTCTCTGTGTGTCAAAATAAGACATTTGTTCAAGTACAAAACCCCCAAAACCATTGTCCCTGTTTACATGAAAGTTAGACATTATCCAAACAGAGCACACAATTTTTAACTTCATAATTAACAGTTAGATTCATAAATTTAACTAAAAATCAAGATGACATCATGAGTAAAGAGCATTCAAATAGACTTACAATATCCACATGCCTTTCTGTGTTATAGGCAACATGTTATTAATATCATATTATTAATCATGTGAATATTATAGCAGTCTATCAGTTCTTCCTTTCATTACATCATTTCATAATGAAATCACTGGCCTTTCGTGTCACAAGTAGTACTTACCAACCTACCAAAAGCCCTGCTTACACAGCATAGCAGGCAGCTTTACCTAACATCAACTCATTACACATATTGCAAAAAACAAATACACCCTTTCTACGACAATTTTTATCCCTGGATTTCTCTTACAACTGCTGGAATATGCAGTCTAGGAAAAGTCCTCAAAGAGGAAGATTGAAAAAAGAAAAACAATTCATTTCCTCTTTGAGTTCTTAAAGAGGAAGCAGTGGCTGAAAGCTGTAAGTGAAAGTGTTGCATTATTCCCACTCCTATGGAGCTAGGATCATTCTTACATCTTTCATTGAGTACCTCTTGTCCTCCAGGTAAATTTTAAAAGAGTTTATCTGACACACTTTGATGGTAATTTTAAGTTACACTATAAAATAAGTAGTCCAGGTATTTCATAATACTAAATTATATACATACATATATATATATAAGGAGCTTATCTGTTGGTAAGGATTACTTTTTGTACCCCAAGTTCTATCCCAAGTCCACAAGCAATCTAAACAAATTAGACCTGCTGTGGAACAGAGGACTGGACAACCTCCAGAGGTCCACACCAACCTCCCTTATCCTCTGACAGTACACGCATGTCATAGAAATTGGCTATCCTTGTTCATAGTACTGGAACTTCTTAATATAAATAATGACATACAGCTCTGGGATCCATTGAAACAAAAGAAGCTTCTAACTTATTCTTTATTCCCTCATAATATGTGACTGTACTGACTCCACATAGCCTTAAAAATCTTCTGGCGTTTCACAAGAGGAATCCCTGTAAGGATAGCAAGAAAGCGACAAGGAGTTGCAATTACCTACTGAGATCAAAGACCTGAAAAAATAGCTTGGCTGCAGAACGGATTATTTCATAACCAGGTATAAAAAAATAAAGCTTTTTTTAATAACAAAATTTAACAACAATATTTAAAATGTGAAGAGTTACAAGTAATTCAAGCCTCCCAAAAGCTCTCAGATTCTTCAAGCACCTAGAAACAGTAAGTGCCAAAAATAGCAATGCTGGAATAAAAATCACAAGTAATACCACCAAAACTGATTCGCAGAGCTATTGCCTGGAAGTCTGTTCCACTATTATAGCTAACAATCAAAAAAGAGAAAAATGACAGTTAATTGTGCTAGGAATTACTAGGAAAGTTCACCAGAAATTTCAAAGGCAAAGAGGTAGGCAAGCTAAAAGCCCAGCTTTGCAAAACCAAGAGATCTGGCTTCCACCATTTACACTTCATGAAAAGCAATCAAAAAATAGAATGCAAGGCAGAGTCATCAAAATCTGCTGGGAGGGAGGGGTTTACACAAACAAAAATACTCTCACAGAACATTAATAGTATTGCATCAGACATCAAAGTTCTAGAAAATCTATGTTTAAACTTAATCTCACTCAACATCCAGAAAAGTAACAACTCTGAAAACGTGCCAGTTTAGAGCAAAAACTGCCATATCAGATAAGACTAATGGCAGATGCAAATAGCAGCAGTAAGTACCTAATGTCTTCAGAAGAACCTGCTGTACAGATACCCATTTGGCCCACAGTAGAGCTTTTCTTCTTTGATTTGAAATAGAACTTTTTTAAAGGAAGGAATGGAAATGCTTATTACTCAATATACAGCCACAACTTTTCTATCTTAAGCTCTTGTACTCATTTTATTTTTATGGAAGAACTATTACAATTGGAATTATGAGAATATAGAGCATTAATAACTTTTTCTTAAGTTTTACTTTCAATAGCCTCTTAATATGAGAACAAAAGGTCACTTGTCTGCTCTTACATAGCTTGGACTTTGCATGTTTCCTATATTGAAGCCTTTCTGTCAATAGATATTTCCAACACATTTGAATTATCGTATAAAAACCAAAACTGAACAAGATGTTCCAATGGGGATAAGGTTACTTTAGCAGGAGCACAACACTGCCAATAGTTTTGAGTCTAGTTACAAGTTCTTACTATTTTACACTATTAGAACATTTGTGACTGAGCCCATTTCACTGCCCATTCTTCAGTCTTTTCAATGGTTGGCTACTGTTACAAGTTAAAAAGGTCTAAAAACAGCACATATTTTACTCCAGTATGCACCACAGTTCGACTATCAAAATGTTCCTTAACTTTACAAAGATATTCTAAATTCCTCATGCCCTTAATTACCCTTGACTAATCTCAGTACTTTTTATACTTACTTATTAAATTTTTACAAAAGTAAAAAAAATGTTTAAAGGGTCAAACTGCTGCTAGCATTTTCTGTGTTTTTCCACTCAGCTACAGTGTTACTGCAGGATTTTGGACTTTCTATTATAAGCCTGCTGGAAGTTCATAATTCATCTATACTTTTGCAAGACTGAAATAAACTCTAAGACGTTGCTCAATCATATACATGCGTGTCTGGTACAACATAATACAGAAATTGTATCCGATTAAGTGTCTGGCTCCACCACAATTATTTTCCTTTTCAGAAGAAACTGTTCTGGGCCTCTGGCAGACCAGTATGTCTTCTTGCAGGGGCCTGAGATGGTACAGTCCAATCCATCTCTCTGCCTGAAGTTCCCACTTTTCTAGAGCCGACAGAAAAAACGCTTGTCTATATTGAACAAAAATGTGTAAGCCTTGTTCCAACAATTCTGCTATAAGCAAAAATGTTTCTGGAAAGACAGACAAGTTAAGAATGGCAATGCATTGTCACAGCAAGATTTAAGAAAACTCAAGAGCTCTTAGATAATCCAAGCTCTCAGCAAGTGAGCAACATTAACAGGAAGCAATTCTTGATGTGATTCAAAAGAAAATCCAGAGACAATAAACAATCGTATAATTTAGTAGCAATAGCCTGCAAAATTGCTAGCTTTAGGGATGGAGACGGCATTCTCCCTTTCCTTTCACTTGCCAGGTTCCACAAATAATCACTGTCACTTTAGATTGCATACTAAAAGAAATTACAAAAAGCAAAATGTAACAAATCAGCTGAGTATTTGTCTACACATTTTGCAGATTTTCAGCTAGACCGGATTGAAATCAACACAACCAAAGCAGCACACTGACACACTTAGAGACTACTAACCCACACGGCCCTCTACAGCATAAATTCCATTACTTTAATTAGATAAATAAGCAACCAAAACTATTCAAATTCAGTAAGAAAAATGAGAGGGCAGAGCCAAACCAGAAGTATTTATCCAGTGTAAAGTAAATCCACCTGAAAATAATCAATGGATTCTAACAACTAACATGTGAAATAAAGTAGAAGTTGAAAAGAATTTTATATAATCAAAGTGTACTAAGGAAGCAAGACTTTACATTTATAAGCTTGAGACCAGGAGCAAACCCAAAACATCCCATTAGAGATCTAAGGAAAACAAATTTACTGGCCTCCATTATTGCTAAGTAACCTGATTCATTTGAGGTTTGTAAAAATTCATTGCAAATACAAAAGGGATTTTTGTTTGTTTTTAAAACCAAATCAATGTGTTGGTGTTCCTGGCTCAGGATAGATGCATCATGACTGCAATGGATCAGCTCCAAGAATTACAGAATTAGCTCTGCAGCAGCGGCTCTAGATGGTATCTCTGCAGGGAAATCCTTGTCAGCAGTAACGTACCTCTGCTATAAATGGCCGCCAGCACTCCTACGTCGGCTTCTGGAAGTATGTGAAGTGGTGAAGTTTGCCCAAACCAAGAGCTCCCTACCCCATACTACTCTTACGATTACACCAGCATAAAACTGGGTAGTTCATTCAGGGTGAAAAGCGCTTACATAGAAATATTAGCAGGTCTATGTAAGGGCTCGCTGACATCGCTCTCTCACCAAGACCATCTGAGCACTGAAATCTCACCGTAGCGCATCATAGCGGATCCAAGGTCAGTCTCCCAGAGCACTTGGAATAAACATTCAATGTTTGGAAGATAAAGCATCTCCTCTACAGCCACTGCAGACTGTAAGCATACGGCAACATCAAAAGTACCGAAAAATAAAACATTTGTTCGTCTCTCAAATACAAGAATTGTAACAAAGCTGAAAAGATGTCACAGAGGAAAAATAAATAACGGATGCGGTATCTACCATAAGAAATGCTACTGATGCACGAGAAATTAATCATCCCTCACACAGATCAGCACTGCATAGCTACGAGTATCATACAGGAATCTCCATAGGAAGAGCAGAAAAAAAATCTCCCATTAAAATCCTGCAACCCCAAATACATTTTTCATACCCCATTAAATTTTGTAAGGTAGATTTACTATAATAATTCTGAACAGGATGCCCAGAGAAGATGTTCTATACTTCTTGAAACTTGCCACGTTCTTGATGTTCACAAAACATTCTAGGTAATGTGAAGTGAACAACACATTTCCTTTTTAGAATTCTTTCTCTTCTTTCTTTCGTGGTCAATACACTTTTATCCCTAGTACAATACAGCAAGAAAAGAGAATCTAATTTGTCCACATTTAACAATGTATTTCTTGTGTTGGTGATGCAAGATTAGGTGCAGGATCCTAGACATGGTCTAAAAAGCTGCAAGAGGTTCCAAGTGCAGGACTTCACACTCATCCTTGTGCAGGCTCCTGAGGTTCAGCAAGGTCAAGCCCCTCTGGATGGCAGCACTGCCCTTGAGCATATCAAACTTGTTCTCACCAAACCAACACTCCCAGATTTGGTGTCATCTTCAAACTCGACTAGAGTGTACTTCATTGCGTACCCGAGGTCAGTGACAAAAACATTAAGCAGCACAAGTCATAACACAGACTCCTGCAGCATTCCGGCTGTTACCAGCACCCAGGCACAGCACCACCTATGAACCACTACCACTAAGCTTGATCCTCAAACCCCTTGTATTTTACTTATCTAGTTGTTCATACATCCAGACCACAGTGCCCTAACTTTGAAGGCCATGGTGGTAAAACAGTCAAAAGCCCTGCTAAAGGCAGAGTAAACAGCAGGCACTGCTCTCCCTTGCCCACAGATCGAGTCATTTCACCGTGCGCTGCAATCAGACTGGTCAGACAAGACTCAGCCCTGCTCCATCCATACTGACCATTACCAAAACACCTTCTCCTTCGTGCGCCCAGAAATGTTCCAAACCCTTTTCCATGATTTTCCAGGGGACTCAAACAAAGATGGCCAGCTTCTAGTTCTCTAGTTCCCTGGCTGTACCTTTGGGGTTGTTGTTTTGTAGTTTTGGGTTTTTGTTTGTTGATTTTTACTGGGGGCGGGGGGGTCCTTTTGGTCTAAGAAAATACGTTATTTCTCCCACAGTTTCTTGGTGCCTTTGGTAAGCTATGGCAGTAGATTCTCTACAAAAGGTACTTACAGTAGTCACAATCTAAGGCACTGAGTAAATCCAATTTTTGAAAGCCTGGATATCTGTTGGAAACTTCAGGTTTCAACTACAAGCTTCTACTACATCTGCCAGAAGCATTTCAGCGTGGGAGAAGTCACATACAAATTCTCAAGAGTTTTCAACTTGCTTATTTTTAAAAACAAAACTTATCGGGGGATGGTATTAAGACTATTTCAATTAAACAGTTTTTACAGAGTTTGACCATATGCAGCGAGAGAAGCTAGGAAAACAGATTTTCTGAACTATAGCCCACTTCTGCTTTGATTCACGCTTTTTGGAACACTCCATACTCAGCACAACATCCACTTCCTACGTATCTAGTGACTCATTTTTTCAGGCATCGCTTAAAATTACTCCAAAAAAATAAATCTAAATCAGTTCTAAGGAGAAGCTTCTAATGGTACTGCTGTATGAGAAATCCACGAGGAGAATTACTGTTTCTACAAATACAAGCAAAGAAAGATGTAACATTCATCTATAAAGTATTACTAAGCATAGAAAAACTGAGTACAGATATTCCCACCACCACCTCCTTCCACCTTTATCTTACACATTTTTAGGCTTACATATTATGTTAAAACACTTTTAAAAGCAAATCCAACTTTAAATATCTGGTTTTAATTACTATTTACTGGTGATCTTGAAGACTCATCCTACTTTTATCCTTAATAATGCTGGTGTTACATAGACATTATCTCCTTTGGGCATGTAACTTTTTCCATGCATAATTAAAGTGCCTGTATACAAAGTAAACATTCACATCTTTCAACTGTTAAGTAACATGCCATCTTCAACTTGGTCTATTTATGTGACATACTTCAGCTTAAGCCTACCTCTGCCTCAAAAAAAATTCTGTACTAGTTTCCATGTCACTGCTTACAGATGCTTCCTCTCTCCGATTTCTACTTTTTTTTACAGATAATGCTGATACAGTTGTTCACAGACTATGTAGTAAACACGATCACTCACATGATTCACTAAAAAGAAAACAAACAAACCCTCGTGAAAAAAAAAATTATTAGAGTATAACAAAAAGGCAGGTCAAGAGGCAGCAGAGAGGCTGAACTGAGTGACTGGGAATGCCAGAAACTGGTATTGCCGTTCAAGTCCACAATTTATGAAACTGCAGCCCCAGATCATTCATTAACTATTTTGAATGATTTGATGGTTTCTCTCTGTTATTAAATTAACATTTCAAGGTGGTTTATCTTTCATAAAACCCAGAACTGAAAAAATCCCATATAAAAGCCTTTAAGCA
>JAVSBS010004451.1:28839-53255 GCA_033124195.1 Coracias cyanogaster | reverse complement strand
TTGTTTTCATTAATCAAAAGGTATGATAAAATAGCAAAGTATTATTATTATTAAGTAAAACTTTCTATATGTTGCTCCAAATAGTTAAGCCAGGGTAAAGAAATACGTACTGTGTTGAGGCAACTCAACCAAAAATACATTAACACTTTCTTACTTTGATGTCAAAGATCTTGAGAAATACTATGATGGCAAATAAATACTTTTTCCCTATAGCTGTATCTGTTTCAGCTGTGAATCTATTAAAATAAGGAGTTTCTCTTGCAGATTAGTGGTGCCCAGTGCTGATTTAGGCAATGACAACTTTGGAAGTTAATTTATATTTGAATCAGGAAATGACTCAGTATTTTCTGAAGCCTTACATCAAAGCTCACTCTTTTACAGTTAGGTAAAAATGATATCATATCTTCAGAATGTTAAATTAAACAATTGCACTGAAGCCAGGATTTATTTCTGATGGTGCTTTGCGCTGGTTTTTCATACTGTATATCCATCTTCAAGCGTGATTTTTGTTGTATCTGGACAATTGGTGAATAGTGTGATATACATGTTCCCCAGTTCTGTGACACCTTTTGTAATACTGCATATCACTCTGTTTTATGTTGCCATACATATAACTTGCCTGCGGTGTGTTAGAAATAGTGACCTTATGGTTTATGATTCTCCTGACACTATATCCCATTATTATGTTAGCTGGAATGGGACCTTGAAGTGAAGGTGATAATAAAAAAGGATGTTAGCCAATCAGAAGCATTTCTACAGCTGGTCAAATGACAGTGGAAAAGGAAATATTTTAAGAAAGCAATATTAGTACAGCCCAGAACCAATGTAAATAAAATCCCTGAGGAAGACTATCTGAAGAAATGTACCATAGTTTTGGCATAGTGTACTTTAACTGCATGTCTGACACATTTTCAACAAAGCTCTTGTATATTTTCTGTATGAAAATCTAAAGCATAAAGTCTTAAATTTAGCACTTGAAAAAATACTGGAGATTTAAAACAGCAATAGTTCTGCTATATGCCTCCAGATTTTTTTTGGCAATTGGATCTGAAGGAAATGATCTATCTCAAAAAAAGTGGAGAAAAAAAGGCTGATGAATATGGTAATATGATTGAGATTTTTCTTTAAGAAGTAGAAGGTTTGTTTGGACTAGAGAAATACACATACATAACTATTATTGTTATGATTACTAAACATATTTTCAAAATGATCAGCTTCAGTCTTGGGGATGATTGAATTAAGGAAGCACTGGGCTTTGTGACCAAGCCCTGCTTGCTCATACCATGTTCCCGTTACATAAGGGACACTGAGATGCTGTACAAGCTGGCGCTGCAGTCCACTCTGTCAGCAAGGCTGTTCTGTACTGGTGCAGACCCCCAGCACACATTGAGATGTCAAGACCAGTCAACATTGTGACCTTTAATTGGCTGTAAGTGCAATGAGTTGGGACATCAGGTAGTCTCTTGTCCAGGCTATGGTACAGTTAGGATAACGAGGCAGTCGCTAATTGTACCTGAAACTTCTGTTGTCTGGAAATTGTACCTGAAAATCCTGCTGTCTGGACTGTGACCCACCCTGGAAGGTGCCAGAATCACCTGACAAGAACGGGGGACAGAATTGAAATATACTGACCAAAGTCCATCATCTCACAAGCCATCTGAGCTCTTCAGGATTGCAGCAGACTGCAACCCCACCTCCCCCTGAGGTGGGACAGTTCTCAGGATAGATTTTGTGAGGATTTTAAAAAGTAGGTTTTGAAAGGACTTCAAATAATAGATTTTGAAAGGATTTCCAAGATGATCTGCTCATAGATGGCAACGAAGGAAGAAGGGTCAAAGATCACCTGCTAACAAATGCTGACAATTGAGAATACTGAGTAACTCACTACAATTGGATTTCACGAGGTTTCAAAGATGTTTGTTACCAATAATTTACTATAACTTGCAAGGAGAGAAAAGTCTTGATTGTAGTTTAACCTCTATATCTTTGTGTGTGTGTTTGTGTGTGTGCGGTTGACTTAGGAAGCTTTGTTTTAAGTCCTGGGTGAACCTTGCTGTTTTTGAATCCTTAACTAAGTTGCTATGTTCATAATAGCAAATAATTGATAATTGGCTGGTGATTAAGTATTGTTAAAAATCATTCAGTCTAATCTTGTGATTTACTGTAGCCGTGCTAATAAATTTTAAACTGCTGATATCTCAAAGTTGTGTAGGATCCATAATCACTCATTGCCTGACAAACTGGCATAGCAATTCAATGGGAGGGTCTCCCTTATCCTTTGTATCCCTTCCACTAGGCATAAACTGTTGACGAAGTCTGGGACTAGGACTGGATCTAGCGGCGCCTAAGCTCCATCAGGAGTTTAGAGGGCAAGGGAGTCTGTTCTAACCCTGGTGACTCAACAAGACATTTTCCCTTCATGTTTTGCATCTAAGGTCTCTGTGTAAATCATTCTAAATCAATTCTAGCTTGATTTTCCTTTGTATATTTCTTCCATGTTGTTGTTAATAGAGCAAACTTTGCCATTGACCTTTGTTAAGTTGGACTTTTACAAATTCATGTTAAAATCTCTTTTGCTAATACATTTGACAGTGACTCTTTAAGTGATCTAAATCACTCTTTTCCACAACATCTTGGTACCATGGACATGCTAAGATGATAAATGCACAGTTACCTCAGTCAAAAAGTATTGTTGTTTTTCTCTGAGGTCCAGGCATTTTACCTCTGTATTTATCCATCTCAACTTTATTTTATCTTGCTTTGCTTTACTTTGTGAAGTGCCATAGTAATTTTACATAGGCACTGTTGACTATTTTAAAATCTTTGACAATGCAGCCAACATAATTTTGCAGTAATTTAAAGGCAGATGCATCCACAGGAACATAAAGGAAGCCCATTCCACTAAGTGGGAATTCCCCTCTTATTGTTTCTTCCATCTAGATGAAGAATCACAAATGTACCAGTTTCAAAGAGTTTAAGAGGTATTTCCACAGCCTACAGACAGTTTGTTAATACACTTGGCACTTTTTGAAAGTGTAATTATGGAAGACTTCCAGAAAATCTCAACATGACTGAAAGAATCAGAGGTAAAACGTGCATGGCAAGGCAGAAATCACTTTGCTTAGTTTAAGCTTCAGTCAGAATAGTGCAATGGCAGAACAAATGAAGCTTAATTCAAAAATGTAATCTGTTTAAAAGTAATGAAACAGAGATGGCAACAAGCTGGAAGAATGAATGAGCTCAATATTTTAAGCAGGAAAACACTTTATAAAATGTTGTAAAGTCTAAACAAGTGAAGTGTTTGTGTAACCAAAATCAAACTGTTAGTAATATTTGTATTAAAACATTTATCAGCACCAAGATGAAGCATGGAAGGTGGAATGGAAGCATGCCTAATTTAAAAACACACATTATGTTGGTGGGTTTTTTTTTAATAAATATGAATGATTTTGAATTTAATGTAATAAGAAAAAAAGTTTAATAAAAAGACATATATATGTTCACTCTATGTAATCGAAGTTCCAGAGGTGGAAAGCAGAAATACACTGAGTTAAGGCTGATTAAAGTTTAAATGATATTTTCATAGCACTTTAATATGTTCTGATCTTGTAGGACTACATTAATTGTTTTCCATAAATTCCAAGACATTTTATCGCAGAGGGCAAACTGTGTTTTTTCCTGTTTTAATCTTCAGTAAAATACTACAAAACTTCTCTCCATTGTAGTTTAGGCTGTGAAAACCCAATTATTAAAATCACTTCTAAATCCCTAACTCCCTTCATCTTAGTTAACTATCTGAATTAAACCAAGATTCAGAGAGACCTAGGGTGACAGCTGACAGCATAGTGTTCTTTATTTCTTGAAAAAAATGATATAAAATATGTACCTTCCTTTTAATATCTTGGTCATCTAACACCGGTGTGAGAGAGACTGAGTTTTCCTAGGTGGCAATGTTACTAAGCAATTATAAATTGCAATTATGAAAAGATGAATCCATCCCACTTTGTTACAAAACCCCTCAGATGACAGACAGATTACAACAGCCAAGAAGATGAGCTCCTTGCCGTCTCTTCAGCTCATTTCAACTTATTAAAATAAAGCCTGTTTTAGATTGATCCACACTCCCCCCACCACAGGAAATAGGACAGGAGGATGCTTTTCAAAGAGCTCTCCTATAAACCTATGTGGTGGCCAAAGGATCTTGCCACACAAAGCATCACAGTGACTCAGAAATGTTACTATAATGGAGATAGGCTGGTAGGCCAAGGTTAGGTTGGAGTCTTCAGCATTGTAAGCAGCTCAGTGAGGAGGGCATGAAAGGTGGCTGCCAGAGCCATGATGCAGAGTGTCATCTTAAATATTTGTTGGACCAACCACTGTTATTAAGGAGCCAAATGTAATTTATTGAAAGAAATCTGATCCAATATAATTAAAATGAAAAACCAAACTGGATGAATCACAAAAAGTTTGGAAGGTAAATACCTAGGAACTTTGAAGACAAAAATCCATGTAGCTGACCTAAGTGTGGGCCTAGAAAGCCAGATGTCATAAGGGAATGCCAATAATCAGCTTAATTATTCCTTCCCACAGCAAATCCCTGTTCAGGTACCACTGTTATGATTACTTTTTAATTATGGTGTTATGGGATCAGATTCTTTGACAAGAATCCCAACAACACCAGCATCCACAGGTGTCATATTTTAGATAAAGTTCCAGTGTTACTGGTCTCAGACATGGAAAATGAAGAACTGGTTCTAGTTTTTCAAATATTCTTTTTTCCACATCACAATTATTCCTGAGTTTTGGTACAGACTTAGATTTATTATTTTACCCAACATTATTCAGAAACTATGCTCATCTACTATTTTAATGGATGTACGGCTGCAGACTGCTGTCAGGATGAGTGCTGGATTCCAGACAGTTGCAGTAAGATAGGAGAATGAAGTACATTACTTTCAAAGGTACCTTTAAACTGTGTTTTCTACAGTTGTCTTCATTCAGTTTTACACCAGCAGAATTTCTAACGGAGACATTGTCTTAACATTAACATTGGAATTTGAAGTGTTTTTTTACTGCTGTATCCACAATTGACAAGGAGCTCAGATGTCTTTGTAAGGTTTAGATCACTTGGATGAATGGGAGGATTCCAAAAGAGACAAACTGCATTGTCCTCAGAAAATCTCCTGGTCTGAAAATAGTTGTGATCTGGAAGAGTTTATCTTCTCTCTTTGACTGGTTATGGTCCCTGGTGGATACTCACTCCCAGGTCAGCAGGACTTTTGGTACCAGTCTTGCCATTCATACTCCAGCACGTATGCACAGTGTGGGTGAGTATCTCCAGGAGTGGGTGTATGGCATGACTAAGCACACCAAGGAAAAACAATTAGTTAAAGCCTTCTTCTTCTTAATACAACACATGGCTATTTCATCCCATCCTATGAGCACTTTTGCCCTGCTATTTATGAGTCTGGCATACCGGTGATGACTTAGATTTTTCTTGCTGTCTTGTAACACAATGCAGATATTGAATCTTTTGATTTTTTGTAACAAAATTATTTTGTTTCTTAGAGAGTGATGAGGATGCAAGGGGTGATTAGGCAGACAGAGATGCAGAAATACACAAAACAAAAGCAAAATATAAGTTTGTCCTAGACTAAAAGTCTCCTACATGTTTTGGTGAAAATGCAAGAACATGCAATTCTGCTCTCATTCAAGAACTTGTACTTTGCAGAAGCAAAACACATTAAAAACTTGCAGTTTCACTTCTAAAACCATTGGGCTATGCATAGATAAATGGCAGTGAAATTAATTGCCCATAACATTTTGTTTCTATGATCCTTGGGTCACAGATACAGTTCTTACTGTGTTTAAACAGGCATGTGAGAGGGACCAGGTGCAAAATGAATGAACACAACTGTACTGTTGAGTCTCAAGTGCTGAAAGAGGGTACTGGGCACTGCAGTAAGAGTGCTGCAACGCAACCAATCTGAATGCTGTAGAATAGATCAAAACACTACATTTGAAAAAAATCTTACTGCAGTTTAGAAAGAACATACAATTATCCCATCCTTTCTGGAATGAGCAGTGGAAACAAGGACACTGCTCCTTGGGTCTGTTCAACAGAGTTTTGGCTCAGAGATACCTACATGCGGGCAATACTGGGCAGATTTTTGACAGAAATAGTTTTGCATAGATGCCTTAAAATCCATCTCATCCCCACAAAAATCCCAGCCAACCTCCACCTCAAAACTAAATGAGAATTTGGGCAAAGAAATGGTAAATCTGGGAAATGATGCACACATCTGCAGCTGAACTCTCAGGTACTCTCAGGTGAAATCTAACAGTGAGAGCAAGCCACTGCAGCTCCAGTCAGGGCAGCCCAGGACAAGGCTCAGACTGGCCTAGTCTGCGTGGCACAACTGCACTGATGCTGAGCCCCAGGAGGACCCCACTGCCCCAACAGCTGTTTTGTAAGCCTCCTGTTTGATGTGAAATGAGTTCTCCTGCTTAGATGCTCTGGATTTGAGTCTTCACACTTAATCTTAGGCAATTGATCAGTGCATGCGTTTTAATAATGAATGACTGTACTGAAAAATTAAACACAGAGGAATTGCCTCTTGGCACTCGTACTACCAGCAGTTCCAGGAAAGATTACTCTATCCACTGCTACATCAGAAAACATTATTCCAAACAAGGAGTCCAGATGTTAAATTTATACATTATCTTCCTGATTTCTTCCCCTATGCTTAGTTCAACTTTTCAAATATTTTATCTCTTATCCAGATATTCAAAACTTTCTGCTTCATGGAGAAGATCATGAGATCACTATGTCTGCAGTTTAAAGAATTGAAAAGACTAGTTGCTGTTTCAGTCAGCTTTTAAGTCCTTAACTCATGACAAAGGGATATAAGCTCTTATCCCTAAACCATTTTGAGCAAAGTACTTCATAAATAGTCTGGTTGACATAAAGATTGTACCATTTAAACAGCAGAGTAAGTGCATAAGAAATATTAATTTATGCTGTAAGCTTTGCCTATGTATGTGGAGTACTTTTAAAAGCTGCCAATAAATTGTAATGTAGCTTAATACTTTGAAACACAGTGGAAAAGACAATGAAAATTACCTTGGAGCAGCAGTTGGAAACACTGTGAGTCAGTTGGTCAAAGGTTGCTTTCAGAAATAATTCCAAGCTTACTAATTCTGTGTTTAACAGTCAATCAGAAATACAGCAATCAACTGAACTATCCTTATTTTACTGTGGAATAACACTCGTCTCATAACCAAGGGTACTCAAACTAATGTCATCTCTTTGACACGAGTGTCAGTCCAGAACATCTGTCATCAGAGACAAAGTGGGATTTAATGATGAAATGTTTTCCTAAATGTATTCTATTCCTTTTCTTCATAAAATTTATTTTAAACTATGGATTACAAGATAGCTGGAGCCTGGGACAGAGGATCTCCCTTGTCAGTGTACACATATGTAACAGTGAGGGCCAAACTGATGACTGGAATTATTCAGTGCTAACATGATATAAGTGCTAATTCATAACATCTTTGTTGTCTTTCAGGAGGTATTAATTGTATTCCAAAATATAAACTGAGTATATTTAGAGTTCTCATGCAACACATTTTGGCTCTCTTGTGTTGTTGATGCTAAGTGGTAAACTTAACTGCCATTTTTGTGTTCTGCTAAGTCAATGCACCATCTCTTGATGCATTTTCCTGGAAGCTAAACCTTAAGAAAGACTCTCTACTCTCTGTCATAATTTCTCACAGTCTAGAAAATCATCTTTGTTGAAAGTGCTTTCTTCAGAGATACAGATAACAAAATGACTAAGTATCAAGCAGGTGGCAGTGTTGGTAGCAGGTTATGGTGCTAAGCCTGAACAAATATAATTTTTCTGACCAGTCAGATCTATGAAGAGGAGTCAGTCAGGGCCCCTTTACATAGAACTGGGATATCTCACCTCTCCCTCATCTGTTCATAATATTAAATCAATGGAGCTTCTTTGACTTCACATGACTCAGTGAGATGGAATGAAGCCTCTGACATTTTACCTGTTGTTTTTCTCTGCTTTTTTTCCATAGAGTTGTTAATGTGATAAACTGGTAAAGAGATGTCAGTAATAGAGCTTTCACTGTCTTTCACCTCAGTAGGTAGCAGTGTGCTTCTAAAATGGGTCCTGGTTGATCTCTGAGCAAAATCCTTAAATAAGCATATTAACACTTATTCCATTTCTTTCCTACTCAGATGCAAAATTTAACATGCACTTTGACACACTTTACATGGTTTATAAGCTTTAACAGTTAAACTGAAACGTTCTGAATTACTTTTTTTTAAGTCTTGGAAAAATATTTATAAAATAATAAGGACAAACAATGTAGGGGCATACAGGAGAGTCACACAGGCTGCTGATGACTCTGACTTGGAAAAAGATAGTGTTAGATAAGACTTGTGTAAATACAGTAATATATATAGTGTTCACTTCTACTATCAACAGATTTTCTGAACATGTTTCTAGTTTAAAGCATTATTTTACATTGTCATCTTCTGTTAGCATCCAGACTCACCTAAAAAACGCTTGAGGACCTCTTATAGCTTAGTCATGGTGAAACTTCAAAGTAGACAAGAGACTCACTGTGTAGACAAGCACATGGATCTCAGAGAGAACTTCAAACAGTTGAGTGATTTTGTCCAGCTAAAGTTCCCCAAGGAAAACATCACTTATATGAAACCTTACCCTTGAAAAATGTTAAAATATTTTTAACATGAGCACCTCACTATCTGTTGTTTTATAACACTTCTAGAGATCCAACTCATTTCTATAAACAAAATTACTTCCTGTCTTCAGTCAGTTGCTTAAGAAGAATGAAGCATGCCAGCTGATAGAGTAAATTGTAGCAGAGTAGCAAAGGAAGAGCATTAAGAAGCAGGAGAAAATCCTCACCTGAGGATATGCTACAGAACAGCGATAAGTTTTTGTCATTCATTTGTAAGAAATACTTTCAGGATTTAGGAAGAAAAATCTATTTTAAATTTCTTATCAGTAGGATTTATAGTGTTATAGATTGCTACAGGCTGAAAAAAAAAAAGAAAAAAGAAAAAAGAAAAAGCTGTCTTTTCACAACATCTGGATAAATACTGCCAAAAAACATTTTTATGTTTTCATATGAGATAAAACGGCAAACCTTTTCTTTGATAGGATCTACAATCGTTTTCAATTAGGTTTGTTATGAATATTCATATGCGTGCTTTTTCCTCCGCAAGGAAGCTCCCAAATAAGAAGAACTGATCAAGGCACAAGATTACTAATGGCTACAAAACAAAAATTTTCCACCTAAGCTCTCAAAGCCCATATTTGGAACCAACATGTGTATTTTTTCCAGAGGATGGTTCTGAAACCTCAGCCTAGAGCAGTTTCCACTAAGCATGAACTATGCACCACAAATTGCAAGCTAAGTATTCTGTACCAAGACTATGACATATATAACTAACATATTTCCCATGTTGCGAGGATATTCAGTGGCTACAGGTAAGATCATTGCAACTTTATTGATCGTAGTTTAAAACAGAGCAATAGCTGTATATTGGATGAAATCCCAGCTCCAGAGAAGTCAATGTGTCTTTTGCACTAACTTTTGATGGACCAAAATTTCAGCCCTTTTTTTCTCTGACTGAAAAAAACAGATTTATCTTCTGCAAGCTCATTGGCCTAGGTATGAAGTGCAAGTTCAGATCCACCAGCTGTAAATTATTTTGTATTATAAACAGACTTTTTGAACCTCTGGTGAAACAGGGGAAGGTAAATGGCGGAAGAATATAATCCACTTTCTTTTGGCCTTTGTTTATTCAGATTAGTAATAAGTACAGATTTCCATCAGTAAGTAACATGTCTTTGTCAGGCAGCATTTGGTAACATTTTCCAGAGATGAATGGAAATCATGGTAGTATAAGCATCATTATAGGCTGAAACTGAAATTTCAGCTAACAATTTCATACCAGCCCTACATTCTAATATTATCATGAGGTTACACCTCCTCATGTGTTTCCATTTAGTTAGTACAGCAGAGAGGTAAGACTTCAGTAAAACATTACATATAGCGTAAAAAGATTATACTGGAAATTTGCAATATGTCATTAATTTCTTGCCTCCTGTGTCCTGGCACATTTTGAAAGGAATTAGTAGTACAATATTTACTAGTTTTGTTGGAAAGTTTTAGCTGTAATTGCCTGGATGCCATCTGCTGAAGTGCTCACAGGTCAGAGCCCAGAGTGAGGAAGGTATTTCAATAAAACAAAATTCCTTGTACAATCAGGATCTGAGGGCATTTGGCACTTCATGATTTGCTCTCAATACTACACAAATTTCCATTGTTTGCTCTCCTGGAGAGGACACTTCCTGTGTGATTGAAAAGAAAAGTAGTGACAAAACCTACAAATATTTAAGTATTTCTATAATTACATATCATTATCATGACCATATCATGACCATTCTGCAGGAGAAGAAACAAAAATTCCAAAGCACCTGCCATGGCAGGCTTCCTCAGCCCTGCCTGTTCGGACTGACCCTACAGCTCATGGCCACCAGTGTGGCCTCAGGCAAACTGCAATGCTGGGCAGAGCCATCTACAAGGGGGACAGCTGACTGATGTGCAGAAAAGTAGTGCAGCAAAGAAACCCTGTCACTGTAGTGCAAAAGAGTGGCTGTATTTTTGTATCCCTTTTTGTTTTGAAGCTCAGCCATTCATGCTGCAGTGTGTCAAGCTCAAGCAAACAGTTTGCTGTTCACAGAGTGACAGGTTCACAGCAGGGCTGAGGCTGGCTGGCACCTCTGCATGATGGCCTTGTCCTGCCCCCTGCACAGAGCAAAGCCAGCTACAGCAGCTTGCTTAGACCTGAGTCCGGTTGTGTTTTGAATATTTCCACAGTCCCTCTGAACAGCCTGTTGTTAATTTGTACATTGTACCTGCAAAGCTCAAGAGTCTCTTTGCTTTGCGGAAACTCCAAAAGGTACCTTTCAGTAACTTTTGCAGGACAATGCTGCTTTTCACCGTCTTTGTAACTGTATATGGTTCTAGAGGACACCGATCTCTGCAGGACTAACACAGGGCACAGGCTCTAGCCTTTAGTCAGAGTCAGGGTGCAGTAGCAAAATGACCACTGTCTCGCAGCCTACTTTGCCTACTCTTATGGTAGGGCAATTCTGTTACAAGCTAGAGCAAGTACAGTTTCAACAATGTTTTAGCTCTGATTTCCTCTGAATTAAAGCAAAAAATGTACAGCATAAAAGACAGCAAATTCCAATTACTGAGTTATCAGATCAGTGAGGAGGTCTAGATATCTTGAAAGCCACGAGATAAAAGCTCTAGCAGCATAACTCATCAGGGAACTTTGGGCCATCACTGAACATTTGCTAGATTTTTTTATTCCCACCCAACAAATGAACCAATATATGATGCTTGGCCCCCTTCTCACTCCTAGCTTTTTCTTTCCCTCCTACACTTCAAACTTCTTTTAAGGGAAGGCTGGGTGGAACTACCCTTCTACATGCAGTGAGAATAGCTGGTCCTCTAGCACTTCCAGAGCAGCTTTACTTCAAATGCCGCCACAGCAGCAAACAGGTCTGATGAGGATTAACACCTCACTGTAATTGGTGGATTCTGGTCATTTACAGGAGTGACGTTACTCCCATTGCTCTCATTCATTTTGTTTCATAAATCCCAAGTGTGATATTATCCCCCTGTAGTTTAACTTCATTTTAGGTGGTGGGAAGGATAATGAAGGGGAAGAAATTGGGGGTCAGGTTGTACAGTTCACACTCACTTAATACTCCAATCCATACATTTTGTTTCAACTTTTTCTGGTTTAGGCTGCCTAATTTTTATATTGAGCTTTGTTTGTTTCCCTTCTCATTGCTTTCTTTAGTGTCCTTCATTTTGCAATGTGTTATCCTGCCTTCTACTGTCTGAATTTGCTACGTATTTAGAGGTGTTTAGATTCAGTTGTAAAGGAGGTCACACAGAGTTCAGAAATGTTTGGAAAGGGAAAAAGAAGTCTGAAAGAATCCCCTATTTTCCTTTTTTTCTTGAAGGGTGCTGATGGTTTTGTGATTTGCATGGTGTTATTGGGGACTATCTCTGGTATGTCTTGTCCATATACACTGGACCGGGGTTGCAGGGTTGTGATGCTGCGTCCTCACATGAGATCGTATCTGCAAATGAGCAGCGGGACATCTAATGGGGAGGCTGAGGGGAGGAAGGGAAGAGAGAGCCTGTATCAGTCCAAATCAAAATAATTAATCTAATCTTCCTGTTACTAATCTCACCAATTAATATCATCCTTCCCCTCAAAACAAACTGCTGGATGTTGGAATTCTCTTTTTTATAGACTTCCTGTAACCATTAGCCCTACGTCAGCTTATGTGATATATCACATATCCTTTAAAACTCTACATTCATTTGAATGAGTATCTGAGTTATTAGTTTCTCCATCCACCCACTGATCCCTCCCCTTCCTTCCCCCACCCTAGGTAATCAGCAATTCAACAGGACACTCAGAGGACTGACTTACAAAATTATCTAGCCAGGAGGATGTTAGAAGTTTTATGTATATACGGAAGAGGACTGAAAACAATTGGCTGGGTAAAACATTTACACATAACTTCTGGCTTTCTCTCAGGCAGAGCTTTTGCAAGGGATTTATAGGTCAGATTGGCTCAGCGGTTTCAGCCTATTGCCCACCCTACCTTAACAAAGCTTGCATGTGTTTGTACAGCTGTGCTTGTAGCTGTGGGAGTCCCAGGGATCCCACAAGCCTTTAGTTCCTCTACCTCCCCTTCATCATTTACCAGCACACAAATGTGCACAGAATGAAACTGTAGAAAACTGTCTGACTAGCAGGTTAAAGGCCCAGGATTCAAACCCTGTTTATTTTCTTTGCTCGATTTCCTGCTGCTACAGTGAGTAAATGGTATTTTTCTCCTTGCCTTTTTACCTGTTTGTCTATCACTGTTTGGCCAAGAATGAAAGAAATCATGCCTTTCAGGGTCCTTTAGAGGACTTCAAGGGACGTACGGCATTTATGTGCTGCTCTGAGTCTTCAGCATTTTGTTCTGGTTTTGGAGGGATTTGTATAAAATGGAGGTGAGCACACAGAAGTAAGCCATCTATATCTCCTGAAACTTCATGTTGAGAAAGGGAATTACTTTAATTAATACAGAGCCAATTCACAATTAAGTCCAGTAGATGCCTGATGCTGAGCGGTTTAGAGGCAGTTAATATACCTTTTTGAGCTGGTGCCATGAATTACAAAACCTGCCATCTGGGGAGGTATTACATATGAAATTAAATTAAAAAAAAGTTAAGATGTTTCTGAAAATTAGCTAGCCAATCTTACATTCATTAGGATTTTTTTAAACAGTGAAAGAAAACAAGGAGGAAGAAAAAAAGGTTCTTAAATTATATCTATTAACCTAATAAAGTCCAGAAACTCTGAATTTCAATAAAATATTAGCTTAGCTAGTTATTTCAAAAGAAACTCTGTTTGTATTTCAAGTATTATTGTCATTCCTGAAGTCTGATGCCAGTTTGATAAAAGCTCTAATTCAGAAAAGTATAAACTCTACTAACAAAAGAAATTAAAAACTGTCACATTTTCAAAGGATCCTATTACTCAGTTCTCGCAGACATTTCTAATTAAAGAGCTGTATTCATTAACACTTGATATGTTAGCAATCTGCCAAGATTTTTCTTTTTCTCTCTCAGGCATTTGGGCCTCTGTTCTGCAATGAGCTAAGTGAAGACTCACATCCACAACCGGACTGACTCGGAGGGTAGAAATTCAAAGAGAGGGAGTAGGGGCAGAAGGTGGAGAGGCTTTGATACAGACAGCTTGCAAGGGCAAAGCAAAGAGGCATTTGAGTTCTTTACTGTTCTAATCCCCACTCCTTATTTCATTTTATAATTATGTAGACATAAAAAGGGAAAAGGAGAACCTCAAGTGTTGTTTCTATTTTCACCTGTTAACAAAAGAGAACTCGTTGATCATTGTAAAGAGGATTCAGGCACGGGTTGAGAACTAAAGATCATGCCCCTACTTGAAAAATCACATTGATATTTCTGATTAAAAAAGAAGAAAAAAGCCAGACTGCAGGTTCTGTTGCAGTACATGGGAAAATCTGACACTTTTGAAAATGTGAAATAAAAGATCCCAGTTGTCATATCTTTTCTGGGGTGCTCCAATCTCCTTCTGTTTTAGTTTGTTTTTCTCAGATTATCCCACACTTTATACATCAGGTAAGATGCTCACCAGCTGAAATGAAGTGAAAAGAGAAAGAGGAATTGCATGGATATGCTAGTAACAGTCACTTACAGAATGATTACGTTAAAGCTGTGCATGGCCAGTCTCAGCGAGATGCCCCGGGGAGGTATTATACAGAAACACTGCACTAAGAAATGTAATTAAGGCTAAGAAACCTCCAAACACAGTATTCTTCTGAATAATTACCAATACTGCTGCTATACCAAAGCTTTCAGAAATCTTGAGATTGACTTCAAAGCCTGAAGTTAGAAAAGGTGCACTGAAGGTTTTTGGGTGGGGGAGGAAGACAAGAGTTGCCTTTTGACACATTTTCATGTTCACGTTTTATATTTCAACCATCAAAATAGGAAAGAAATAATATTTCTTTTCTTTTCCAATTAAGAGCTGAAATAATTTTGTTAACACATTGTCCTCACTTTAGAACATGAGGGGACTGGAAGGAAGAGGTTCATGCCATACTGAATCAAAGGTCTTACTTAGCAGGCAGCTACACACTTTGTTTCTTTCCACTGACACATGTGCAAGAGACCTTCAAGAGACCTCTGTTTTTCACAATCCTGCCTCTCGACTTGGCAGAGAGTTACCATTGTGTCCTGGAAATACCTGCAGAAGCATTGCAGGCATGAGACGACAGGAATTTCACTGTCATAGTCCAGGATAAAGTGAGGGGACAATAACACCCAAATAACACTACAGATTGTCAAATTCTGTACATTCTTACTAAGGAATTAAGACAAACTGTTTTCAGTGCTGAAAGTGTGAATAACTGAAGAAGTTAATCTCCTTTTCCAGTTAATGAAGAAAGTGAGATTATAAGCAGAGAGTACAGGAAGGGGGGTGAGAGACTGGAAAACTCAAGCCCTTCCCCCGAGATACATTAGGAAAAGATCTGTGGGAGAGCTGAAGGAGTTTTTGTTTGACTTTGTGTTTGTTTGGTTATACTGCAAAACAGAAAAGGGCTGTGGGTATAATACAAATCTCCCCACTGTTACACAAGATCCACCTCCCATATTAATCAAAACATGTGAAGAAAAGCATTTAACTGCACAAATTTATATAGTATGACAAGAAGGAGAGATTATTGCAAAAATCTGGAATGGAACTACTCTGTGAACAAGGAAAAAGCACAAACATATCTGGGAGAAGATGAACATGTTTGAAGCCTCCTCTTGCCATGCATGCAAAATTCATGATGTGCTGTGCATCCAAGTAAGATAAGGTATTCTCAAGACTATTAACCTAAAAGCTACATGTATTTCTGAAGACCTCTAGGAGTTCAGTCCATAAGTCATTAGGCCAGGGGACTTTCTCTTGCTTTTATTCACTCTCCAGGTACCAATGACCTGCCTCACCTAAATAAGATTAAGCCATTTTAAGCAAAGGAATTAGAACAAAGCAAATATGCTGCCTACCACTTCCTTATCTCTTTTGTCCTCACTGAGCCTAAAATTAGAGGAAAATTGAAGTATGCAATATTTTTTTTTTCACCACCATGTCCAAAATGCTGGTTTATATTGATTATGGTAGGGAACACATCTTGTCAAGAAGCTTTACTCTGCTTGCAGCACATAATAAATACATGTATACACAACATGTTAATAGCTTTCAGAGTACGATGGAAAGTCTTAATTAAAATCTGTATGTTTTCCTCACACTTCTAAGGTGCTATACATTCAGTCTTGTGTGCATAATTTCCAGTTATAGGCTTCTAGTATGATTAGAAATATACAACTTCCAAAGAGAAAATCTGATGTGGCAGAATGAGTATCTTTTTGTTGTGCTGATATCCTGGAGGTAAAATTTCTGAACAGTGGATAATACATTAAAGTAACTTTTGCCTTTAGGTGATCCAAATACAAGAATTTATCTTTTACTAGATCTGTACAATGCAAGCAGATGGTATCAGTCCATATGTTTTGTAAGCAGGAGGGCATATTACAATGTGGTTATTATCGATCCTAGCAGATAAACCAAGGACCAATAAGCTTTGAGGCTTATACCTGGCATTTTTGAGGTCTGGAGATTTGTAGAGCATTCTGGAGAAATTTTATAATTAGTAAGTGACACCATTCTCATGCTGGCAGCGTTTAGTTAAAAATTGTGTTTAACATTTCTTTTCTCTTTTAAGAATGATAGTGCTTCACTTAGGGCTCATTCTGTGGTTCTCACTGACATTATGGTATTTAAGCCTATTCCTGCTAATCCATTGCCATTTAAACCTTGACCTGGAAATGCTGCAGAAAATATAGCATACTGGGGAGTGTGACTGGGTGACTGGCTGGAAAGATTTAGGAATATTGGGCAAAGAAACACAGAAGGAAGAAGCTAGTATTGAAAACCACAGAGGCAAACTCTTACAGAAGACTGTGCAATGTAATAGAGATTCCTTGTGGGAGACCAGAAGTCCCTCCCTACTGGTACCGAAAACACATTTTCCGGAAACAGCTATTGGTGTTCACATGAATTGATGACAGAAAGAAAGAGGGGATGAGGAGAAGAGGGGAAGAATTCAGTGGAAAACTGGAGAGAGGAAAAGGACAGGAAATAAATTAAATGCACCACCGAGAGTTCTGGTTGTGATTTTAATGGCTCGAGGACTCACCACACCTTACTTTGCTCTGCATAGACACCACCACTGGAGCAGGTAACTCTATAGCTCCCAGCAAGGATGTCTGTTGAAGAGGATACAAATGGGAGATAAATTGCATGTCATTCCCCATGACTGAGTCTTATGAAGGAGTCCTTCTTCTCTGTGCCTGTGCATATACTTTTAAAATGCTACAAACTTAAAAGTAGCAAAGGTGAGTATCGACTTGGGTACAATAATAAAACTGAAAATTAAGCATAGATCCTTATGCACAGTAATGCAATGCTCAAAATCCCTTGATGAAAGATCGATTTGTGGGGTTTCTGTCCATTTTCTGTAGCACAGAAAACTTCATCTCACACTGAGCTGCATAGTGCCGTGACTTTAATTTCTACTGTTGAAGAATTAGTCATAAAAGGCAATTTTTGTCCATGTAAGACTCCTGTAAACTTCAATTAGGTTTGGATTTCTTCCTCAGCTTTCATTTTAAAAATGGTAAAGTTAGAATTTGTAAGTATATAATAATCACATTAAAAAATGGGGACGTTCTATGGAATTGAATCAGGTAAGCATAACTATTTTCTATGAAAATTTATCTAAGCTGTTTTCATTTGTGAATATGAAACAGAATACAAGGCACTAAATTATAATTGAACACTTTCTAGAATATATATTTATATTTAAGGGATATATATGTATTTATAGAAGGTAATGTAGAATAATACATTCAAATATTCTTTTAAAGCAGCATGGGTTAACTTTTCTTTCATTTTTGTTAGGATAGCAATGTATGAAATGTTCAAGGAGAATTTGTTATTCAGTTATTTTTGTAGGTGCACAGTTGGCTCCTTTCCTCCTCATCCTCCTCATCCTTAAAAACAGCACCACTGTTAGCCTAAGCACTCTGTTTCCAGTCTAGCCTTCTTTAATCATGATGAAAAGTCTAAAAGGAGTAGAAGGTCCAATGTAATTTTTTAAACAGAGAAACACTTGGCAAGTATTTGTTTTGATTGGCCTAATTACAGCAGTAGCAGAGACGTGCCAATATGCCCATCATGGTTTTCTTACTTACAACAACATCTCATTGCAGAAACTGAGCTTGCAGATCTAATAATGGTAGCAAACTTGATGGTTTTTTTCACGGCATATAATATCCAAGGCTTTTGTTTGCTTATTTGGGTCTAGCTCAAATTAGTTCTAAGGACTGAAATAACTCCTGGGTTGTTTTTTATTTTGGGGGTGGGTAAGAGCTCAGACAGTTACAAATGAGATGATGCAGTGAACGTCTTCCCACCAGACTCTTTGCTATTACAATTCACACCAAAAAGCATTGGATGTTTCGCTTGGAGTTCATGCAATAGGATGTTAGATATAATGATTTCTATGTCTGTGACAATTGCCTTTGGTTTGAATTGTATCAAAAGTGAGACCTGAGTGCACTGGAGGGGAAAAGTGATGTAGCTCTGCTTACCAGAAGGAATTAGGGGGAAAACAGCAATTAAAAACTTGAACTGAGGACTCAAGGTCTTCTTGTATCTCAACATAACAATTCCTGCTTTCTCTTACACGATTGCCTTTTAGGGTAGTAACTCTGTTTATCTCATTTTAGTTCATAAACACTACTGCAGAACAAAGAGCAGGGCCCACCAAAACTGAGGAATGGTCTTGCATCCTCCAAGAGGGCTGAGAGGCTTGGTGTAATGAGAAAGCCTGCATCATAAAGAGAATATGATGTCATTCTCCAGGTCCAGCAAGATAGTTGTCTTCCTGAAATTCAGTTAAAGCTCAGAATTTTTAAACTAGGAGCTCAAAGTCAGCAGCAAGCATCTGGACAGACGATGTGAATGCCTGTCAATCAATACCAGGCAACACCTTTAAATTGGTGATATAGTGATCTTAGCTGTAGTTTCTTCTCTTGACATTTCTATACCAAGGAAATAAGCTTGCCATGATCAGGGCTAAAATTAACATTTTTAATTAATTTTTTTTACAGAAGATAATTTCAGCTGCTTACCTGGGCATATTTATATACCACAGAGGTACAAATTCAGATGGGGTATTTAAAGATCTGTAGGCATAGCCACTCTCTAGTTCTTAGATCCAAAGTTAACATCAAACTTTTATCTACAAAAAGCATGAGAAATGTAATGCTATCTGGCTCCTTTATCTTTCATTATTTTATCTTTCATTATATTATCAGGATTAAACAGCAAGAGTGAATTTCTTTATGGCTTCGAACTAAGCTCCTTTCATTTTCCTATTACAAATTCATATTCTGTTCTGTCTAGTCAATCTGAAACAAAAACTTCTTTATTGTCCTTCCTTCTTAGTACATTTAAGTAATGTAATAGGGAACAGTAGCTTAGAAGTGAAAGCCTGCTCCATGTTTCCTGTTTTCCAGGAGCAAAAGGGAGATTTTGCGTAAAATCAAACATTATGTCCTTGCTACGTCTTCTGGACGTGGGATCCTTTCTCATCATCCCAGCAAAACCTTTGTAGTTATGTAAAATTCAGGGCAGATCTTTTGGAAACTGGAAACTTGCAGAGAACTTTCATGTGTCTTTTAAAAATGCACAATTCATTGGTCTCACCTTATTTTTTAAATAACTGCAACTGTGACAGACACTTCTATTTCCTGTAAATAACATTTTCTAACTAGGATTCTCAAAGTTTTAGTTTATGGTACTGTATGATTTAAAGCACAAGGAACCCCTTGGTATATTGTCTATGTCTTTCTTAACATTTTTTTTTAAATGTTAAAAGTGCATATATGAAGTTAAGGCAATTATCGATTGAATTTCTAAGCTACCATTAATTGGTTTTCATCTGAAATCACAGAACTTAGTTGATCTGGGATATAAGTTTAGTTAGTATTATGTGATTTTTCAACTACTTCATAGTTTTTATAGGAGAAAATCACAAGGATATAAGCAGTCACTACATTCTTTTTTTCACCAGGAATACACATGTATTAATTTATATGTACAGTAAGCAGCAGGAAAATATTAACTCCAAATCCTTTTTCACTCAGGTACGTAATTTCATATTCACTATATGTGAAAGGTTACATGCCTAGCTGAGCTGTATAATCATCATGAGTGTAGATGCAAATATGTAATTGTACATGTTGGTAACTGCCATAACTATTTGCCTGTGAAGTCACCTCATTTGCATGTGTGACAGTGGCCTCTGCACTTTTATATTAGGGAATTCATTGTGGGGCAAAACATTTCAGAAAACAGAGCCCTAAAGAGTAAGTCTTGTTGCCATACAAATGTCTCTAACTCTGAAAAAAATTGGGAGAAGTACCTGGAAAAGAAACAAAATTATGTCTTCCAAGAATGTTGTTGGAAGATTTTCACATGGTGTCACAACATTTTTAACAGTATTTGCCAAATGGCACTGCTGCAGGAATCGGTATGAAAGAGCGTTTGCGGGAAAGTCTGTTAAAAAAACCCATGGATATTAAAGGGAAATCATGTGAATGTTAGTTCAATTTTGCAGCCTCTAACACTTCAGTCTAACCAAAATTTCCAGCCATTGTATTTCTTTGCTCACATCACCTGGCTTTAGCCTTCCCCAAGAGTAAGCCAACTGCTCCACAGAAAGACTTGAGAATGGGCCTATTTAATTGACTAACATTGTACTTTCGCTATCTCTGGCACAAGTTCTTTTTTCCTCTAACACTCCCACAAAGCAATCTTAAACTTATGCTAAGAAGGAAAGTCACTTGCTTCCTTTATAAATAACAGCCTACTACTAACTCCTGGAATTTTAGAGAGAACAAATCCTCCATAAAACACCCATTTTCATGGTCTGGATGGGCATGTGACCAGAACTATGATCTAATTCATAGCCTGTTGCTTGAAAATTATTCAGAATACTAACCTAGCCTTAGAATAAGTTCATTAAGAGCATATCCAAACCATCCAGTGCAGCATATGAGCAAGCCTCTCAAGGTAGTGTCACTCAAGAGGGTAAACCTATAGAGAGACACACTGCAATATACACACAAACAAGTAGCATAGCACTGCTGCTCCCAAGTTAATTAAGGGATTAATTCTGCTGAGATGTTTTTCCAACACGAGTCCTCAGCAGGGTGTATTTCCCAAATCAGAGTGCAGAACTTATATTGTGGGGCTGTTTCTGGCTCCAAGATCTTCACAGACATCTCAGGTCTTATTAGTGGACTTTAAGCAACCAGTGAATGAGGGGTGTGTATTAAAGCTACACTTGATAGTTACTAGTGTTTAGCACATTCAGTCTGAAGGCTCATTTTACAAATACTAATAATGCATTACAGTACCTTACAATAATTTATGTGCACATAGGTTATCCTTAATGAATCCTTAAGTTCTATAATCCTATTTAATAAGCAGTTTGATGATAAGCACTACTTTAATAGTTCAGCAAATTAGTTCTTGTGACTATGGAGCACTAGTCTTGCACATTTCAGTGTGCATCCTAAAACCACTGTCAGTCATGTTTGCTTGTCAGCTTGCAAGGTGAGTCTTTCCTCTACATAAAACTGGGCCAGGAAGACAGTGCAATCCTATCAGCATTATCTTGTTTCCTGTTTAAAGTCTGTGGTGGGAAGGATGACAGCTATGTCTGTGTTCACCAGCTATGTGAACTTGTTTGTCTATCACTTTCCAAACCAAGCAAATTTCTTTCCTCAGGTCCTACCTCATATATCTTCTTTTTGGGAATTCAAAGGCCTCAGAAAATGATAAAAAGAATTTGGCACTTATATCCTAAAAGCACTTCCAGTGGTCTCCATTTGTCAGCTTCCAAGTCAATTTCAAGTACAAAAACAGTCTTATAGGTTGTGTCACCCACTCTGAGAGCTGAAACCAATGGGAAGGGCTCAGAGAAGGAAATGTATGGAAATTCTTTCACAAAAGACAAATCCTGCCAGAGGCAGGCTACAAAAGCCCATCTGCTCTGGTGATCAGATATGTGGGCATGATCCCCTCTTTGTCATTTATGTGGGGCTTAGCTTCATAACGTGGAGTGAGAACAATACCCCTGTTCAACACCAGATGTATAATTTTAGATAGCACTCAATAGCCAATTAAGCAAGACCGATTCCAGTCTGTCAGCATAGTGTGGTTTGCCCTGTCACAGGAAGTGTTATTTTTGGAAGAATGTTGAGCAGCCATTGCCATTTTACTGTCTACTGACAGAAATTAATAGTGAAGGCCTCGTAGAGCAATTTATCAACAGCCATTTGAATTCACACTTTTTTTAGCCCTCCTATCTCCAGACCAGTGAAGGGCTGCCTGCCTGGTTATGTCAAAATGTCAGTGGAAGGTAGAAATTGAGCAGGATTGACCCCTGGGAGTGACCGATCTCAGCGTTGCAGGTTTTGGTTAAATTCTACCAGGACTGGTTTTGGAAGGGGCTGAAATGCTCTGACTCAGGCCTCTAACCAGTTACAGAAGAGATGTAAACATAGATGCAGCAAGGCCACTGAGACCTCCACTATGCAAACACAGCGCCCCAGATAGCGCAGTTAGTACCAAACCAGACAAAGCACTGGGAGAAGCCTCTGAAAGAAGCAATCGTTTTTTCTTAAAATTAACAATGTAACACAAAGTAAAATGTATAGATATGTTAACTGACATGAGAAGGAAGCTTATTTTCAGGGTTTTTTATCCTTTTTTTTTTTTTTTTTCAAGAAAAAAGCACATTTCCACTCAAAGAGAAAATATGAACTATGGCCATTTAAAAATCTTTTGTCAATTTGTCTGCTGAAAGTACCAGGCTACGATTAGTGTTCCTGCATATCCAGACTGTGCTTGTGACATAAATTCCCTTACCATCAACCTTAAATGACAGTGTAATTCTGCTAGAATACAATAGTACTCCCAGATGTACCTTATTAGTAGTGACAGGGTGCATACAAAGAGCACTAGGATGGCAGTGCCATTTCTGTATTCATAAAGAAATAAATTAACATCAGAATGAAATTCAAGGATACTGTACCATACAAAAGACAAGTTCATGGGCTGTTAGTACCCCTGTGGGACAAATATTCCCTTTTTTTTTTTTTTAAGGAAATAAACAAAATTAGGGTTATTTGCTACTGAGGAAGTTATTTGAAGTAAAATTTGTGTGTACATATGTATAAACATAAATTGCAATTAAACCTTAATTAAGAAAATAACACTCTCAGCTACATAGTGATTCTAAAAGGATTACTTTTTAAAGCATGAATGACATTTATGTAAAAATAGCTTTGTATGCAGTAGCTTTGGAAAAGATTAAACTCTAGACAGGTTTGTCGATACCATGTTTCTCACAATCTAGCATCACTGGGGAAAAATAGACTTCACAGTCTTGCAAAAACTTTGAAAGCATATTTTCCAGTAGCAGGCTTTATTTTCAGCAATTTATCTTTTGCTGCTTCCTTTCTTTGAATGCTACTTTTGATGCTGTTTTGTGTGAAGGATAACAGCAAACTGGCTGAAAGAACCTCAAGGGGGGTAGAGAGAGAGGGAAAAAGAAAAAAGGCTGCCCTGCTTGACAAAGAAAAATAAACTTTCCCATTCTCTCATGCAAAAAGCTGATTTTTCCAGTATAAATACAAGAATTATGGGGTTCTTAAATTTATGGCAGCACCTAACATAACCTTCATTATTTGATATCCTAACCACAGCATCAAAACCCCAAGAATTCAATGAGAAAAAATTCTTTTTTTTTTCTTCAAAGGAACTCATTGTATACTCCACTGTCAATGCAGAGAGAAGGCTTGGTTTGTTTATTTTTTCCTCTAAAAAGTGTGATTTTTACTGCAATTCAGAAAGACTGTGGAGGTCCAGGTTATGTTTCACACCAAAAGCCTGGCACATAAAGACCCTTCATGACATACTGCAAGGTCATGAGCTGTAAAAATTAATGCAGAGAGTACACCCCTGTTAATAAACAGTTTTGCAGAATCTGATCACCTCAGGAATGCCTGGAATATATTTTTTTCTCAGTATAGTATTTGTGGTTTATACCTCCTTGGGCACACTGGTTTGATTAGATATATATTCTTTATTCAGACATGACATGAAGCATAAAGGCAGATATGCAAGGGAAACAGATAAGAATCAGAGTAGGGGAAAGGGTGAAGAAATACTGTTCTCACAGAAGGACAAACAGGACTTTGAAATAGCTTTATACACCGACTCATCTTAGAAATCAATTGCACTGTAAGAAGTAATTAGATCCTACCTTCATTTTACCAGTCCAAATGCCAGTCATGAATGTTCTAGGAGACAAATGCGAACATTGAATCAGTATTCTGCAGGAGATGTAGCAGAATCCTCCTGCAAGGTCACCTTAGCTCAGCCATTGAGTTCCAGTTGTGGGTATGTACAGCTATATAGCCTGTTGGACATTTTGAGACAATATGTCATCAACTGATGGCATGTATATAACAGAGTCTAGGTCGTGCTGCTCACACCCAGGAAATTCTTTACACCTCTGAAGCTATAGGCAGTTTTACAAAGTCTGATG
>JAVSBS010004451.1:0-28829 GCA_033124195.1 Coracias cyanogaster | reverse complement strand
CTAAATTTGTTTACTAACTTTGTTTCACCTCTATATACTTTGTAGAAGTGCTTTTCTTTAAGAAACTTTCTCTTTTAGTAACTCCTGACTATTATTGCATAGGATTTTTATCAGGTGGCACTGAACCCCAGACAGAGCAATCACTTCTCCCAGCTTCACAAAATTTATCAGCCATGGTAATGCTGGTGAATGCTACTGTTCCATTCAATTTAACTCTCTCGCACCCTTGTGGTGTTACAGGACAGCTCCCGGGTCAACACAGCTGGATCTCTGTTGCTCCAGTTCTGTTTGGTGTATTAGAATAACTTCACCTTCACTGACAGTTAAAGGTTAGGAGACCAGAGTAGCTGAGGCACAGTTGTATGTGTGTGCTTTAAAATGTTTGCTTCTGAGTTGGACGGTAGCAAAAGTGGCATCTTAAACTGGCATAATTAAACTAGAGCCATAAATCAGAGAAAGATCTAATGTTTTTCTCCTTTTTCTAAAATTACTTTTTCCACTGATAGGAAAATATAGATATGTAGTTACTTTACATAAAGTGTTCATGCAAGCATGAATGTGTTTGTGGACAATGTCATTGAAAAAAATGGAGCAAACAAGGGTACTCACACATTATTCATCCTCAGGGTGGCAACAAAATGAGATAGCAAAAGTAAGTAATGAAAAAGTTTAAGTAAGCAAGATGTGTGTTTATGGGGAAAATTAGAGCTCTCTTCCTGACCTGAGCATGTAATCTGGATGCTAAATTGACATTACTAATAAAGGAACGTCAGAGCAGAGATGGTTGTAAAATGGGCAAGGTTTCAGGCAAACAGGCAAACAAGAAAACAGGCAAAAAAATATGGTTGTTTTCATTTTGCAGGATTTAATTTTTTTCCACAAAGTCTTCTTAATCTATGAAGAATCATCATAATATATGATTGGGTTTTGATGCTTTAATTTTTCTTGGTAGTGTTGAACAAGTCTCCTGTGATTGTAAGACCTGATGAGATCATTGTGAAAGAGCTTGTACTTACATCTGTTCTACTTTTAAGAAAGCGCACTCAACAGACATGGAAATAAGAGGGTCAAATATATCTTGCTCATAGCTTTGTCCACACCAGATCACAGGAGTTTAGCCATAAGGCTGTGAGAGATAATATTTCAAAGGTAATGCTGTGCGCAAACTGCTTTTGTCTTGCCAATAGGCTAATCTGATTTTCAGACCATTCTTTCATGTTTGGGGTGTAATGTCATAAAAATGAGACTTTTGGCCTCCTTTTCACTGAATTTTTACCAGTAAGAGAAGATGAACAGACTGGTTTTGTGCTTTCCACTGAGATATATAAGCACAAGTAGAGCTGGTTTGTGGGTTATTTCAGCTGGTGTAGCCTCTCTGTGCTTTCTCTATCAAAAATAGGTGTTTATTACTTGGAAACCCAGCAGAGAGCTGTCCTTTAATCATTTAGCTGTGGGATCTGACATGTTATAAAATGCACCTGTTAGAGACTGTGCTGGAATTCAATTAGCTCTCATGTGAGTTTTGCAGCTGAACTAATGGGCTGAAAGGTTATACTGGGTAAATACAAGATCCCAAACTGATTCACAGAGAAGTCTGGAGAAATGTCATGATTTCAGTTTGTGTAATTTTGGACATACCACAATAACCACATTGTTATTTTGCTTCAAATAGACCATGACTAGGGTGATACTACTTATATATTTGCAATTTTCTAACCAAAAGTTTTTAGTTGATACTTCTTGTGTCAAGTGTCAAACACTTCTGGGTAAGAAACAAAAATTGCTGTAGTGCAATAGTTATAGTTTTATAATAGGTGACCATCTCTTTCCACTCATTATGTTATTTGTCATATTTGACTAGTATAGATAGACATAGAGCAAATTCATTAAGAAGCTTACTATGACTTGTAATAAAAGATATTTTAATGAACAAGCTTAATATTAATCTGTAATTGTATTGTAACAATTTAGGAATAAGATACAATTTTCTTTTATGACATATCTACTGCAGAAAAGATTTTTGGGGCTATGTGTGTCCACCAAGGATTCTGCAGATTTCTTTCACTTCATGTTTTCATTTAACATCCTATAGCATAGTCTGGTATGAGGTGCATGATCCATTTCCTGCTCTTACATTGAACAAACAGAATTTTTACTGGTTTACTAATATGAATGATCATAAAAGCTACATCTTCATTCAGTTTATGAAATCTTTTAGAATCTTTTGCATTCTCTAAATTGTAGATTTTACATAAACACCAAATTACAAATATTTGAGCTTGTGAAATGTGTTCATGTAGATCTACAAGGTAAAGGTATAAAACCAGAATGTGAACAGGATAATACAAAAAGAGTTAGAAATCTAACACAGTATTTGCTATCTTGTCAGATTTTGTGCAGTTTTCCATCCGTTGAGATTGAAGCTTACAAACTTGTGTCTCTTGCTCCAACATTTCTGCCTCCTCAGCTTCTATAACTACACATTTTTCATGAGCTATTGCTTTCCTAATCCAGAAACTTGAGATACATTTTGCTTTTTATAAAGCCTGTGAACAGACCTTGCTCTAGAATGGCCACTAGTGTTGACGTTTTTTCCAAGTGGGATTCCAAGTGTATTTTGTTATAAATAAAGAAATATATGAATGTATAGTCGTATATTTTATGATGTATTAATTTGATAGTCACTTTAATTTTCCCCTTTTGGGAGGATCAGTGAAGCACTGCACCATCCTGGGGAAACTAGAGTACTACTGAGCTGCAGTAAAAGCCCTTCCAATAGCTCCTGCTCAACATTCATCATCCAGGAGAGGAGAGAATTGGATCACTACCCTGCCTCCTGACTAAGTTGTATATTCAATAAGCTTGTTCAAGCAAACCACCAACCCATTTCAGCTGAAACTTTCAAAATAAATTCAGCCTGAGGCAGAGTCCTGGCACAGAAAATTTCAGGTTGAAGTCTGGCAAAATTGTGAGTTGCTTCTGAGAGAAACATTAGGTGTTCTTCTAAATGGGACAGAAAAAGCCTTAAGTCTAGAGGAATACAAGAAAATAATTAAGTAGGTTGTTTTGTTACTGTGAACAACCAGTATTGGCTGAGTTGATAGGTCTTCTTTTCCTCCCCAAGCTCTGCTGGTTTTAGATTTGGCTTTATTTTGACTTTTTTTTTTTTCTTAGCACTATACAAAGCTAAGCTGAAGGAATAACTCTAGAATGGATATTGCTCCCCATTACTATCTCTTTGATTTTTCATTATGTTTTCTTTATTTATTTATTCAAGTGAAAGAGGCAACTAATTTTGACAGGTAAATGACTGTAAGCTGTGGTTTAGTAGAATGAATGCACTCTTTATTAAGTTTTCTAGTTATTGAGCAAGAGAAACCTAACATTGCTGCTGTGTACTTAAGCTGCCTCTAGTCAGTGTTTGGAGAGCTGCCACTCCTCGCTGGTTGTTGCTGTGGTTAGGAGTCTAAGTGAGAGTAAAGCTATCAGGCAGCTGGGTATAACTTTAATTAATATATCTTGAACAAGTCTTAGCCCGCAGTGTTGGAGGAACTGAGCCTGCTTTTCTGTTTGCAGGTTTCATAGCACAATGTGCATATATAGGTGTAAGAACTTAAAAAAAAAGTTAAATTGCTTCAGTTTTAAAATTAATTAATGATTTTTTTTCTAATAGATTATTTTATTATTTAATCCATTTAATCTGGAGCACCAGCTCTTTACGATACAGGTGTCTTTTCTGTCTCAGGGTTGGTGCTGCATCACCTCAGGCCATGGAGTCCCCTTAAACTACTCAGAGTATGAGCAGTAAGACTATATGACCCCATAATAACTAGACAGAGAGCTTTTGCTGAACTTAAATCAAATATCTTCCTAGGCTTTATGTTAATTCTTACTTAAATATAGAACTTGAATAGACATAATTAAAAAAGGTCAGACAAGCAGCTATGGAGTCACTTGAATCCCTTTTACTATGATGGAAAAAATTGTAGTGCAAGAATAAAGTTCACAACAAAATGAACATCATTTTATCACTGTGAGCCATACATGCCACCTTGAGAATATGAAACATAATAAATCCTCTTTTTTATAACAGAAATTATTGAAGAATGACTGATGGATTACGAAATTAAAGTAGTCATCTTTCAGTACCTAGGAAACATATTGATTAAAACGGAAAAGTGTAATTCTTGTATTTTTGTTGTGGAAATGTTGTCATATCAGTTTCAACATCCACATTAATCTCCCATCCGTGGTCAGTGAAGATCTGGGATATTTCCTTCTCCTCACCTATTATTTTTCTTTCTTGATTGTAGTGTTTCATTTGCACTAAGCTACTATGAAAAGGAAGAGGCAAAAGCAGCCACTTCTAGTTTTCTCCAGTTTTAACCAAAAGCAACAGTAAGTTGCCACCAAAAGCAGGGGATCCAAAGGCAAGGGCTGATCAGTAGCTAAGGAACACTGCAGCCCTACACCTGGCTGTAAACTGCACCTGGTTAAGGGGAAATGTGCATGTCTGCAAGGTGCAGAAAGGCAGGTGTGGGCAAAGGAAGCAGCAGTGAACATTTCATTGGGAGGAAGTTAAGCGAAATAACTTATTTGGGGCACTGCATTTGTTATCAAGTCAGAGATAGATTTCTGGGCAAGAAAGCTGGTTGCTCCTATTAGTTTCTGTGGAGTACAAAGAAATAGAGCATAGTCCATTTTCCATGGCAGAAGAGAAAGTCACCAGATAAATACTTGGCTCACCTCATCAGTTTGTTCTCTGAACAAACACAGCACAGCAAGTTCTTGAATTGGTCTCTGGTCACCTAAGCCAAAAAGGCAGCAGCTCCTCACTGGGTTGCAGGAGGGCTGGAAAGCCAGTGTTATGGCACTGTGCCTTGTACCAGACTATACAAAATAGCACGTGCCAGATGTGAGGCAAACTGATGGGGTGGTAGCAGGAGAGAGTTCCTCGTCACTTGAAAGTGCAGCTCCCCAGCTGGGTGCTGCTGCAGCATTCTCCGATCCTTCCTACCTGCTCCTGGGCACAGTGGTCTTCCCCCCTCCAGCTGTCCCTGTGTGCTTGCAGGGTTTACTGCTTTGGGCTCACAGAATTACTAAGCTACTTTCAGTTGACAGCATAGGAAGGCAGTTACCTCACCGTCAGCCAGCAAGGGGAGAATTCTCACAGCAGCTGAGGTTTTCCAGGACATGGTCTTAGGCTGTGTCTTCAGAGGCTCTAGGGCAGGCCCTCATATGGCATAAATTGTCAGCTTTGCTTCAGTTTAGTCAGCAGAGATCTGTCAAATTTGCACTACCTGAGAAGCTGTTTCTCTCGTGACAACCCCACGTGGTCGAGCCTGCTTTGTGTTAGGAGGTGACTGGCTCAACCTCTGGACAGACCTCTGAGCACAGCTCTTGTTTTAGTTTTAGGAAACTTTCTTTGAGGCTCATATTAATACTGCCACCAGGAGAAACTGTGTCTGACTTCAGGATAGGAACATATGTTCACCTTTTAAGTCCTCATCAGGGTTTCTAAGACAGCAGAAAAGTGGCAGGATCTTTTAATATCCAGCGGAGAGGATGGCTTAGCAGCTGCCAGTTGACAGTGCTTGGGAACAGGAGCAAGCATTGCTTTTGCTCACTCCTACCTCCCTCAGCAGACTGAACATAATAAATATAGTGGTAAGAAACAAATGGTCTCTCCTGCTGCTTTACCAGAAACTGGAGTGTCAAGTCTTCCTCTACAGGATAAAAAATAGAGTGGGCAGGATGTGACAGGATTTCTAAAATAAGCTTTGCAGAAGGTAGAGTGCCTCACAACCAGGATATGAGCAAGAGGGTGGATATGATCTGAGAAGGGCATGACAGCGTGATGGAAAGCACTGAGGAGGAGTGGGAAGAGAAAAACCATGAGCGCTTGGTACAGAGCAGAGAATTTACAGTACCACTTTGAGGGGTGTTTGTGGTTTATGAGGTCTGATGAGGCAGCTGCTGGATGTGTATTAGTGTATTATCATGGTAATGGGCTATGCTTTAATTCCCTGTAATGTGCCCAATCTTGAGCAGCACAAAGAAACAAATTTGGCTCCTGCACCAAACAGCAAGTTTTGACTGTTTTCAGACATGCTCAGAAGGATGGCATGAGTCCTCACCACATGCTGTGGGGGACATGGGTCTTGCACGAAGCTCTGTGCCTCCCCTGTCCCAAGTCTTTCTGCAAGAGGAAGGACACCAACAGGGGAGGAAGAACACTCACTGCCTTGTCCTTAGCAAATCTTTTTATTAACAGAGGGAAAAAAAGGGATTCCTTAGTTTCATCCTTTAGTTTAGTACCAGACAGGGAAACAGGCTGGAGCAGCCTCACAAGCTAAGGCAGATCCTCAGCTGGTGCAAATAGTCAAACTCCCACTGTTTCCAGCTAAGCTGTAGTAATTATTAACTATGCTATTCCTGATACAAGCCAGGATCCCATTGACCTTTGTGTGTCCAGGTAGCCAGGAAGACCAATGGCATCCTGGCTTGTATCAGCAATAGAATAGTCAACAGAACTAGAGAAATGGTCATCCCACTGTACTTGGCATGGATGAGGCCGCATCTTGAGTACCGTGTTCAGTTTTGACACCACAGTACAAGAGAAACATTGAGATTCTGGAGAGGGTGCAGAGAATGGCAACAAAGCTGGTAAAGGGTCTCAAGGATAAGACTTATGAGGAGTGGCTGTGGGAACTGGGATTGTTTAGCCTGAAGAAGAGGAGACTGAAGGGTGATCTTATTGCTCCCTACAACTACCTAAAACAGGAAATGGTATTAAATTATGCCAGGGGAGGTTTAGGTTAGACATTAGGAAAAACTTCTGCACTGAAATGGTTATAAAGGACTGGAACAGGATGCCCAGGGAAGTGGTTGAATCACCATCCCTGGATGTATTTAAAAGCCATCTAATAGGGTGCCCAAGGATATGGTATAGGAGTGGGCCTGGTAGAGATAGATAACAGTTGGACTTGGTGATCTTAAAGGTCCTTTTCAACCATAGCAATTCTGTGATTCTGTGATTCTGTAATTTACCCAACAGAGGTAAAAACAGAGTGGTAACACCCATACCCATGAGAAGAATCTCAGTCTTTTCTTCCATACCTACATTTCAAGGATTGCCACAATTTTTGGCAGGAAACATCCTATAGAAGGACTACTCTGCCCTCGATTTTGGCATGCAGCCATCAGAGGAGTGATGTCAGACGTGACGTTGAGATGCACCGCAGAGCATGTTTAAAAAGAAGAGAGCAGGGAAAGGCTGCATTTTCTGTGACTAACAGCACTGTATCAGTGCTCATGTTGAGATCGTGATGAGCAAGATCAGCAGTGTCAGCACTGCTTGAAACTTTATAACTATAAATGCATTGAAAGATAATCTCAGAGGAAAAAGAGAGACTGAACAAGAATGCTTAATCAGTGATGTAGTATAACCTACCAAGTGCTTTCAGCAAACTGAGCTCCCAAATGATAGTGCAGTTTTGACTGAGTAGCTGGACTTCAGTGTGTTACCAACACCACTAAAATCGATAAGCAGAGAGTTCCTATGTATTGCAGTATCAAAGGGGTTTTGGAAAACACTGTCATATCCCATAGAGGAAATAGGCAGCTGGGGACATGATATCAGGATTTGAATGAACAAATACCTAAAACGAGTGAAGAGAAGAAGTGATACATAACAATCCTAATTCAAGCATGGCTGTAAGAAAAAAAAAAAAAAAAGAGGTTTCCTTCTGAGTGTGGTCCTAGGAATTGCAGAGTGGTCCCCAGAGCTGTCAGATGTATCTCACTCATGAGTCAGAAAACCATTATACAAATGGCTTCAACCCTCTGTGTTATTCAGCCAAGAAAAGGAGATACTTAGGCTAGGTGGCAAAGGGTACCTGTCTAGCTCCTCTCTTCAATATGGTGAAGTACCTGAGTAGCTAGTCTGTTGTGCAAATAGTCCCTCAAAAAGGCTATATTGGTGTCCAACAGAGATTTATAGTTGTCAAAAAGAAACACTCTCTACATGTATTTTCAAGGCTTTCTGTACAGCATCAGTAAAAAGGGAAGGTGTCAGATGATGTGATAACATACAGCTAAAATATTTTCTTTTTACAGCTTCATTGGTTGTAGCTGGAGTAACTGGCTTGTAGGATGATCCTCTAGACACATATTTTGGAAACGTTTTGGTTGACTACCAAGCAGCCAGCAGATTTAGAACCAGTGATTAAATTACTGAGGGCTTTTGTTTTGAAGTATATGCTACACAATATATCTTTCAGAACTAGCCATGTGCTGAGAGGATTGTAACCAAACTGTGATTGTCTTTCTAGCTTTCCGAGGTTTCATTATAGGCCGCTGGCAACAGCAGCAGATGACCACATCACTCAGCAGAAGCTGAACAGAGCAGACAAGTCAGTCAATGAGTGGGTCACAAGGAGTCAAAATATACATTTCTTCCTGGAAGGCAGAGGGTTTCAGTTGTTACAAAATGGTGGCATGCAACTGTTTGAGCTTGGAGAGTTATTGAAGCTCAAGCAATTCTTTTCTTTTTCACAGGAGCCAAAGTCAGGCTTTGGAAAGCAGCAGGAGGTAACACAGAGTTTTTGTAGGTTTTTCTGAGATGAAGGCTGCAGATGGAATCATCACTTCAGGCTCTTGGCCAGGGTAATTTGTGTAGCTTCTCTTGGCTTCCTTACTGTTTGGCCAGTAGATTTTAGGGCTAGTGATTAAATTGTGGAGGACTTCTGTTTTGTGTGCTTATTGTGGTATATTCCCATAATTTGGTTGCCATCCTGCTTGGACTATGCTAAGAAAACCATTGTGGGTTTGTTGTCTTTTGTTTTGGTTTGTCTTGTTTTTTTCTTCTGAACTACTTCAATAATTTTTCCTCCTGAAAATGTTAATAGGTACTTACTAAATATGACGTTCAGTTCCTCAAGTCGAAGGATAACCTGAGGTCAATAGAGTTTGCATCATCTGAGAATCTGGCTCCTGACTTTAAAACATACAAAAGGAAATATTGTTCAAAGCTGACTTCTCTGTTACAGTGTTTCAGCCTATGCGAAATGCTTTGAGGACATGATATTGGGATTTTTTTTTTCTCTCTCTCTTTTTTTTTTTTTTTCTTTTTTTAAAAAGAGGATCAAATGTAAGAAATAAATAGGCATGCAAAGTCTGCTTCCCAGGTTATTCGGGTTTCGGAGCTCTGTTGTGTCCTGCTGCAGTCTTTCCTTCTGCTTTGGTAAAACATCAGAGCGTAGAGGGTGACCCTGTGCACTTGTTCCAAATGAGTGTAAACAGAAGATGATATTACTTGTCTGAATGAAGTGGACTATCCCATGGAGGAGAATAATAGCTGCCTCCTAGAGCTGTTTTTCGCAAAAAGACTAGTGAGAACTTAAAAGTCAAAAGACCCAAGAAGAAGGTGAAAGTTGATTACTTTAAGGATTAAACTGTTACCCTGGTGAAGTCAGCAAATACTGTTTCTAAGCAATGATTTCAGTGTCTCTTGAGCACTGTGAATCTGAACAGTGCAACTGAGAACGTATTTCTTAAAGATATAAATATAATTTTATTAGTTTTTTTAAATGTTATTCGGTGTTTTTACTTCAGTAAAATACATTCTGGAGTGGTGTATAAAAATCAACGTATGAAGAGAATTTAATCTGCATGTGTTTTTTTTTTAAATACATAAACCCCTAAAAGTATGTCATTAAAAAAAATTATACAACTCTTAAATTTGCATCAAATTACAAAGAATTGTATTCTGTTAAAAATGTACGTGCACGGTGTAGATTTTTTGCCACTTATCCCTCCTTGGCATTGCATGGAAGAGGCAGAGGAAAGTACTGTTGCTTTGGTAGTGTCTAGTTAGGTAGCAAGCAATATTTCACAGTCTTGATTATTGTTTCATCACGAAAGTAGGTAGATATTAAAGGTTACCCAGATGGTTTATATATTACTATAATAATCTTGTTCATAGAAACTCTCACAAAGAAAATAATTAATCATAAACATACTGTGATCCCCCTAAAGCAGTGACTGTTTTAAGTTGAAATCCCATAATGGCTATGACCTCTAACCCTGATGTAACTGTTTCTATCCTAGCTACTAAAGTGGCTGCTCATGAAAGGCCATCAAATACTGAAGTAAATGCAAAGGTTAACAAAGTTAGTGGACCAAACAAACTTGATACTGAGAATGAACTTTCACATGTAGCAAGAAAATAAACACAACTCTCCCAGACTGATCTACACAGGAGGTTTGAGATGCCAAAATATTAAATGTTATTAAGTGCATAATCTCTATTTTACAGATAAATGTTTACTCTGGGGGTTACCATCCTTTCATATTGATAAAGAGTCTTCACTCAAATTAAAAAGAAAAAAAAAAGTTCATGCACTAGTGTGTTTTCAGTGAGTTGGGTTTTGCTCTAGACTCCAAGAAAGCATTGGAAATTTGTTTGGGGAAGAGGAGGGATTGCACTGAGAGGTGTAAATCTTAAGCAGGTTTTGTGTGTGGCCCAGTTATTAACATGTCATTTCACTTTTAAACCCCTCTCCAAGGTGTAAACTTTGGAAGATATTGTGCTTTAGCAGTCTGATTTTTTAAGGGTTGGTTATTCTTTTCAAATTTTTATTGCTACATTTTCCCCACTGTAGCTGGAGAAAATGTAATTTAACTCCCTAATGCATTGCCTGTTGTGGGTGGTTTTTTTTCTTCAGAAATACAGATTACTATGTGATGCTTTACTGGTTGAGTTTAGCAGGACAGGTTTGTAGATCTGAAGCGCCAAGTAAGCTTGCAGAGGAATAGAGTATGGACAGGTTTGTACATGGCACGTATGGTATATGCACTGGTAGCTAGAAAAGGCTTCCTTCTTATATACAAATAGTGATTTCTGTGATCTTTCAGGAACAGTGTGGGATTCAATTTATAGCCCTGCCCCATGCCAGCAGAGGAGACACCTGTCAGCTCCAGCATGTCAGTGGCTGCCTCCTCAACCTCCAGCTACCCAAGACATACTTTGGTGGGATCCAGCCATCTCTGCTGTCCTCAGCACAGCTGCACTTCCTGCCTTGAAAAGCAAAATTCTGTCTCCTTACTCAGAAGTGGCCCTTAGCATTAGGAAGAAAGTTTCCTTTTTACCTTCATGATCCTATGAATGTACATAAGACTGCCAGGAAGTTGGTCCCAAATGGGAGAACAAAAAGTCAAGTTCTTTTTATGAGTTTTGAAAAGAAAAACAACAGCTTTCCCATTTATTTAATCAACTTGGTATCCTAAGCCCCCGTCAGAAAAGGACATTTTGGGGCTCCCTGTGGAATAAATAATTCAATGATGAAAAGAGAAAAAAATGTTGACTATAAATAAAACTTGACAGTTGGGGAAACTATTTCCCTGGCCTACAAAGTCATTTTTCAGGTACATCAAAAAGAGTTATTTAGTTCTACACAATTTCCAGTTTTAACAACATTAAATACCTTTTCTCCAGTTAGATATCAGTCTTTGAAGATTTTGCAATTGTTATTCCTGTGGGGAGGAGGATATTGAATAATTCCTACCAGTTATGAAACTCAATATTCTCCAGATGGTTATTGAGACAAGCTTTTATACACCATTGTAAAATGGGTTTAAAATATCTTGTGCTGTAATTGACTAAACAAGTCACATGGCTACTGCATACAAATTTGATCTTCTTTTTCAACCAAATGACCTTATTAAAACCATAAACAAGAATGGTACTTAAAGGCTAGCTTTAAAGCAGCGGCTATAAATCCTAGATTTATTGTAGTACTGTTCTGTTATTCATGCTAAAGAGACAAAACACTAGGAAGGCTATTCCGGGCATGAAAATACGCTTTTAGTAATCAATTGGTTTAAAAACATATAATTCCATATGTTTTCACAGTCCTTTATCTTTTTCTTCAAATCAATTAACAAAATTATATTCATTCACAACCTAAGCAATGTCAGGTCCCATCAGAACTTGAGCCAGTAAGTGCAAAGGATCAAAACCTTACAGTAAGGAAGAGTATTCCTCCAGTAATATTCTGTTTTCTCTTTCAGAAGAAAATTTGTGCCTGGAGTGATCCTCACCTGCAGTCTAGTGCCCATTTGTGCTGCAGTGGTAGCAGCTCTAGCAAAGTCTCAGCAACCCACATAATAAGAACAAATTATCCCGGGAAGTGGGATCTTGCCATCTAACTGGACAAGAAAGCAGGAACCTGGCTGTTACGGGTGGCCATGGTTGTTTGGCCTGTTGCAAGGTGGGAAGCAGGATTTCTTATCCATCTGGCTGCTAACTCTCTCCGCCTGCTTCTGCTGCTCCCCTCCGCAGGCTGACTGCACCTCACTGAGCCAGGTGCAATCCCCCTGGCCTCTCACCACTCCTCCTCCCACTGCACAGACAAAGGCTTCAGCACAAGCCAGAGCAAACAGAGCAGAAACAAGGGAATTCCATGGGAGAAGAAAAATTATACTTAAGACCTTGGCTCCCTGACCAGTGCTTGGAGAGTGTGCTGCACCTCAGGGGCATAAAGGCAGGCACTTTTCACTCTATCTCCTGTACCATAAAACCATGCCTAACAAAATACATTTTTTCTGTATTCATTAGGATGCTGCTCCTGAAGTTTCCTACTATACATAGCTGCATTTTAAAATTACTCTACTATCCCCTTAGGGTTTATGTGCTGTTTAGGAGTCAAGATTTACAAAATTAATTGTCCCTGTTCAGATAAGTACATGATTCAGTTTAGGGATTCTCTGTTGCTCTTTACGGGTCTCCTACTTTTTAGAGTGAGAGGCTACAAGGGAAATTATAAGGCAAAAGGCTGTTTAAGTATAGAATGTTTTTTAAAATTAAGAGTAAATGTGTGGCATGCTCCTAAAGTGAATGAAACCCTGGCACTGCCCTTGATGTGAACCAGTGCTCTTCCTGATCACTTTTGCATTGCATGTGGCTTAGGACAATGAAAATATTAGAGATTCACATTAACAAAAAGACCTTCAGTAAAAAACATAGCGATTAGAAATATATTCAGGTATTTGCATTTATTTTAGGAATGTGTTTACAAGGGAAACAGGAAGACCCGTAAACTGGGTCTGGTACTACACTTAAATCTAGGTGCTGAGAATTTTTAAAGTGATTTTTTTTTCTCTTCAGCAAATATTCCAGTTATAACATAACTCAACTTACTTATCAACACTTATTTTTTTTAGCTTATTTAGTGTGCCTGGGTTTCAGAGTTTCAGTTTAATATCGCTAACAGTTTTAGTAAAAAAACCCAGGATTAACAGTGTATTTGAACACCTGCAAAGTTCATTTAATGACTGAAATAGCAAATGTTGCAAAATTCAAAATATATTTAACGTATTTGTAGTTTGAATGTTAACCACAGCTGCTTAATGCTGTTCAAGAGGGTTGGAATGTACATATTTTATACGTCCCAAGGAATAGCTGTGATTGATGTTCTTTCATGTCAACTGTTTGATTTGCTGAAAGATGGAACCAAAAATGCAGCGGAAGAGAGCAAGTCTGGGAAGAGCTGCCAGGCCAGTAAACTTGTTTATAAAAGATTAAAAGTTGTCCGGGTTTGGCATGCTTCTGAATCTTAATTGAATTCAACAGGAAACTGAGAAGGTCTAAAAAAAAAAAAAAAAAGAAGATAAAAAGAAAAAAATAATAAAAGCAAACAAAAAAGAGATAAAATGGTTTATTGTTTTACTGATTACATTTGTACTGATAAGTTGTCCTATCCTTCAGCCATAGAAATCTAACAGATACCTCATACAAAGCTATGAATATTTGATATATAGGTATTTTACTATCCTTCCACAGCCAGATTTTTCAATGGATCATTCAAACGTGTTTCAGAGAAACACATTTTTCTATGATCTTTGGCACTGACAATATCATTTTCCATACCAGCCTCAATGATTAAGCCAGATATACTACATTCATTTTTATTTTTCATTCTGAGGAATGCGTTCTTCTCATGTTTATATTAGCTATTACTACTACAGCTCAGAAGATTTTACTTGAGTTACTTTTAATTTATTTACCGGGAAGAAATAAAACTTATTAAACATTTCTTTTCAATATTGGTAGATTTGTATTTTTGTTTGGTTTTCAGCCAGTTCTAGTTCTAACCAAAACCATTACTATGTACAAATTCTTTAACTTTGAATTTTATAGGAACTTTTGGTCTTTATCTTGTAACAGACGCTAGAGTAACAGGCAGAGATGGAAAGCCTGCAAAGTACCCTCTGTACCCTCTTCTCTTTAGTTTTATAGGAGCTACTTCCTAGATTCTTTGCTAATTAACATTCAGCTGAATTTGCTGGCAATCAGTGTATATATCTCACATTCCTAGATTTCAAGTATCCATCTAGAGTAAAAAAAGTGTTGTAGAGCTTTAAAAAAAAATCTACAATAGTTATTCACACACACATTTCAGGCCATGTGTATCTTGGGCAGACTCTTAACAAGCATAAACTGAAGAGACAGTAGCAGTCACATACCTTAGTCTAGACTTCCTTTGTGTTGGGTGTGAATCATCAACTCATCAATTAGAAGAATTATGTATGAACAAAGGTGAATGTGGACAGCAGACTGAAATACTTTGTGGTGTGATCTTCCTCTCCTCACATACCTCTACAGTGGGGGACATCTTAAGAGGAGCTGTAACTTTGGTATCTCTTTAGACTAAGTAACACTTGGGATAGAAAAACTTCCTCCCTGCCTATGATGAATCAGAATACTGTATCCCGTTTTAATGAACATGAGTCTAATCTGGACATCTTCATTCATAAGTACTTTGTTTTTTAACTAGAGCTGCTAGATATATTAAGAAAGTCAGTTACACTGAAAAAGCTCTATGCATTTCAAAATTCAACACACGAAGAGCTTAGCAAAACAGGTGGAGTAACCCCCACCCTCCATTCACTGGTTTCCCTACATTTCCCGTTGTCCTGATCAATGTTACTCTTCTGATACTGAAATCCCAGTATGAATTTGGCTACGGTTGTATGACAAATCAACACTTCCCTTGAGAACAGAACTTCCCACCAACGACTATGTTTTTTTCTGGAAGAATTAAATTGTACACATTCCAGAGAGGTGTTTGAATGCAAATGCTAGGGAAACAAGGACAATTCAGAAAAGAATTAAAAAATATCCATGTGATGAAGTTTTGCTTAGTAAAATCTGGATCACATGAAGTCTTGAATAATTTGGCTTGAAGTATTAAAAAATGTAGCCAAACCTGTTTAAAAGTAAGTCTACAGCTTTACTTCAAACATGCTACTCATGTATGTGTTTAATTACTTTTTCCAGGATCTTTTTTGCCAGCATCTTGAAGAAGCAAGATTTATATTACTTTATATAACCAAATATACAGATGCCAAACATACTCATCTAACATATGGGCCTTTTAGGGAGGACAAAAGAGTAACACACATTATAATGGTTTATATTTTTTGTTTACATTTTAATATACTTTGGAGGTTGTTGGATAGTGATACATACATTTATTTCTTTCTTTTTAAAGTTTATAGCAGTTTTGTTCTGTGTAATAAGGTAATTTAATAACATGTTGTCAATAATTTTCCAATTTTTCACAACAGGAATATATTGAAAATGGATACTTTCCATATGCTGATGTACACATACAAGCATGAGAATTTCAGCTATATTAATTAGTAAAGTATATTTTTAATTAAAATGTAGTAATAAATAATAACTGATACATTAATAATTATTGATAAAATCCTATGTAAATTCTTGTCTAAACCAACATATTTTCACAATTTCTGCTTCCTTTGTCTGAGCTACAGCATGCTGCTTAAGTAGAGTTTCTGTTGCCTTTACTCATATCAATGAAACTTATGGAATCTGTCTTTTTTGGCCCTACATATGATACATGTGTCTAAAAGACCAAGGGAATTATTTATAGCTGCAAGTTACTCTTTGCAATTTAGCTCAAAATCAGGTATATGACCGTCAAATTATTTGTTAACCATAATCAGGTTATTCCCCTGCTTTTGAGGACTTGAGTGCACTAGTGAACATTTTTTCATGTAATTGTCTTATTTTATGTTGAAGCTCAGTCTTTGGAGTTCTTTTGGATTGAAACACCCCACCCACCCTCTTCCAGATAAAAATGTGCAAGTTCCACAATATGGAACTAATTGTCCAGACACTATCTGGAGGTCCTGTTCCTTCATAGAAGCTGTTGTAATTCTATGGCATTCAGAGCAGAAGCAGCATTTTACTGTATCCTTAAGCTCTCAAAATATTTAAAAAATGTTCCAGAATATTTCTGAATATATCTGCCAGCTGAGGACACTGGGAGGGTTGCCATGCCTATACACACTTACATGCCCCTATGCAATACGGCCTATTTCAGGTAAATGCTGTCCAAGATGAGAAGCTAGGCAGGGCATCAGACAGACATTGAGATGGGAGCGGTGTAGGTGAAAGCTCCTGAGTCCTTTTGCATAGTTATTCCAGGGAGTGGTTTCTGTTAACCTATTTTTAGCGCATCTTTTCCTCAGGCAAAATGTGGAGGTTATATGAGTGGCTGATCCCTCTGCAAGAATGTAGTCTTAATTAAGTCCTGCCTTCTTATGTGAGGAACCCCCCAAAATGGTTCTCTTTTCTAAATACTAGACTTCTCTTTCATGCAATAGGCCATTAATTTTTCTGCAAGAAAACCCTTTATGGGAACGGGTTTGACTGTTAACAAATACCTTACATTAAAAATGTCCAACTTCAACAGTTTCAGCTACTCGAGCTTTATGATGAGAAAGCAGGTAAGGACAATCAGTGGAAAACTTACGTAGCAAAATGAGGACCTCAGGATTTCTTGCATTATGTTTTGGGTCCAGGACTTGATTGCTTTGGAAATAAAAGTATTAGAGTCAGGAAAGGATGTTTTTTTCTCCCCAGTGCTGCAGTTGCATGTAACAATTAGGAGTTTTTCTAAGGATTACTTTGGTCTTTGTTAAGCTCACAGACTGCTTACCATTTCTGTGTGGCACATTTAAACCTCAAGCCAGTGCCCATCAAAATCAGCTGAGGCTTTGCATTTTCTCTAAGAGGTTTCTGACTAACTGCTTAAGGGTCAGAGAAAAGGTCTTTCCTTCTGTACCATTTACTCAAATTTCAAATTTTTGAATGCTTAAAATTTGTTCAACTCAAACTCTGCTTTATGCAGAAGAAATATGTACAGCTATACTTCTTAGTGAGGAGCTATTCCAGTTCAAAGCACAATCTGCATCCATTCAGTGACTGGCCAGTCTGGAGGCGGGGGGAATTTGTGCAAGTGCTCTTCTAACATAGATTTCTCATATAGAAAAATATCCAAATCATTTGCATTCAGACTTTCAGAAAGTCTGAGCAAAAAACTGTGGTTCAAAAAGTGAATTTCTAGAAAATTTTGTCCATGGGAAGATTGGGGATTATAATGGAAATAATGTTGTAAGTAACAACAGCAGCAGCTGTTACTTATGTTGCTCCCCTAATGATAAAATCCTTTAGGAGTAATTAGCTGTGTTCAAACATGAAAAAGTTTCAGCCAAGAAAATAATACTTCTTTTACTGAGATTCTTTCTACCCCCAACTGGTTTTGTATAATTAAATCTATCCACAAGGAAATGTCTTAGAAGTGTTTTGGGTTGTTTATTTAAACTTTTTACTTCATGTGTTCCCTCTACATGTTATGAAGCCAAATGCTGCTCTCAGTCACGAAAGTTTGAATCCAGAACCATTGCGTTAATATCAGCCACATGAAAACCAGCTCCAGAGACTAGAAACATCTCTCCAAAAGGACTTGTTGAGGGTTGTTTTAACATTTAACACCCTTACTCAAGAAGAGTTGTCTTTCTTGCTATTTATGAGCAGATTTACTACCATTGTTACACTGACAGTAGTCATTGTTCCTTTAACCATATCGCAGTGTTTTCATACTGATAAAATTTCTGCTCTTTACCCAAAGCCCCTCTATGTTTTTGTGGCAGCCCACATTCTTATCCTACTTTCTCACCATAATTAATGTCATTCAACAGAAGCCAGATGGCCACCTGTAGGTTCATCTGAACTGAAGATGTGTCTAAAACTCCATACAGAAAAAAAGAGTAAATTTAAATACTCCAGGGATTTTTGAATGATTCTTGAGATAAAAGACATAGAAATTAAACACTTAAAGTTAACTAACTAAAGAAATTTTACTAAGAGTAGCTTTTAAACATTTGTAACTGGTACCAGATTGGCATAATTTAATCCATTTTTAAATTCTTCAGTAGCTCTTTAACTCATCTGTACTGTCAGCTTCTCTGACCAGTTAGTATAAAAATACTACAATGAAGTGAATATTTTTTTCAGCAATATGATTGACTACTCTGGAAAATTAACTCTTGGTCCTGTGAATTACATTATTAAGATTTACTCTTTTTTATGATCCTAGTGAATGCAATACATTAAAAAGAAAAAGTAGTCTGTCACTCATTGGACTTCCCAGATGTAAAAATAAGTAGTCAACTGCAGAAAGAATTAACATAACGCTAGCTGGAGCATGGAGAAATATAGGCAAATTTTCCTTCCTTCCTTCCTTCCTTCCTTCCTTCCTTCCTTCCTTCCTGCCTTCCTGCCTTCCTGCCTTCCTGCCTTCCTGCCTTCCTGCCTCCCTTCCTCCCTTCCTTCCTCCCTCCCTTCCTTCCCTTCCTTCCCTTCCTTCGCTTCCCTTCGCTTCCGTTCACTTGCCTTCCTTCCCTTCCTTCCCTTCCTTCCTTCCCTTCCTCTTCGCTTTTATCTTTCCAAAGCAGAAAAACAGCTGATATTTTTTTCTACTTATATATTCAAGGGGAAAGGCAGGTTAAGAGCTCACCACTTCTGCTGTGAGCAATACAAAGTTTACTCACTTCTATGGCCTGAGGTCTTCCCTTGGAAATACTAAAGGACTCATCTAATGGCCAACAACTGCAAGACTTCACATTTTTTAATTGTGGGCTTTGATGTATGGGAACATTCAGAAATAAAGACTTTATATCTGTTCATTTGGATTGAAATTAAATAAATATTTGCTTAAGAAAGAAATCCTTGTTTCCATCATGTTCTTGAGATGCACTGATCTCACTGATTCCCCAGTCCTACAGAGATCATAGAATCATAGAATGGTTTGGGTTGGAAGGGACCTCAAAGATCATCTAGTTCTGACCCCCTTGCCATGCAAGGGACATCCTCCACTAGACCAGGTTGCTCAAAGCCCCATCCATCCTGGCCTTGAACACCTCCAGGGATGGAGCATCCATAAGCCCCCTGAGCAACTGTGGTGAACGGACAGCAACCTATTCTAGTGTCTCACCACCTTCTGAGTGAAGAATATCCTTCTAATGTCCAATCTAAATCTACCCTCCTCCAGTTTGAACCCACTAGCCCTCATCCTATCACTACAGGCCTTAATAAAAAGTCCCTCCCCAGCCTTCTTGTAGGCCCCCTTTAGGTACAGAAAGGCTGTGATAAGGTTTTCACAGAGCCTTCTCTTCTCCAGGCTGAACAAGCCCAATTCTCTCAGCCTGTCTTCACAGGAGAGGCTCTGATCATCTTTGTAGTCCTCCTCTAGACCCTGTTCAACAGATCCATGTCCTTTTTGTGCTGGAGGCTCCAGAGCTGGACACAGTACTCCAGGTGAGATCTCACGAGAGCTGAGTGGAGGGGCAGAACCACCTCCCTTTACCTGCTGGCCATGCTTCTTTTGATGCAGCCAAGGATATGATTGGCTTTCTGGACTGCACTTGCACATTGCTGGGTCATGTTGAGCATTTCATCAGTCAGCACTCCCAAGTCTTTCTTCTCGGGGCTGCTCTCAATCTGTACTCCACCCAGCCTGTATTTGTGTTTGGGATTGCCCTGGCCCAGACCTTGCAGGACCTTACACTTGGCCTTGTTGAACTTCATGAGACTTGCATGGCCTCACCTCTCAAGCCTGTCAAGGTGCCCCTGGACGGCATCCTTTCCCTCCAGTGTGTCAACCACACTGAATAGTTTGGTGTTGTCCACAAACCTGCTGAGGGTGCACTCAATCCCACCGTCCATGTCAACAAAGATGTTAAAAAAGACGAGTCCCAGTACCGATCCTTGAGGAACACCACTCATACTGGTCTCCACATGGAAACTGAGCTGTTGATTGCAACTCTTTGAGATAACCAACAAAAAAAGGGACTTCAAAAGCAATTATTCATATGTAAAAATCAGAGAGGCCGCTGACAATTTTAAGGGGATCATTTCATAGCAGGAGGGGCATTTCAGTGGGATTGTGAATTTAGCTGGACAGTGTTTAGCAAGTATTGACTGCTTCCTTTTATTCAAACTTTTTTCAAAGTGAGTTGGGCTATAAGACTAATAGAGCAAGGACATACTCAAACTGCACATTACATTTTATAATCTTTTAACTTTAACTATTCCTCCTAAGTGTACAGTATGTACTTTCACCTTATTGAACATTATACAAAGCCACATGGACTGCACAGGAAACACTCTCTGGGAGTTCACTGCTCTGCACTTGGCTCCCAGAGCTCAGCAATGTTTTCTATGAATACTCTGAAGCACAGGCAATAGTTTTATGAGCTTACATTCATGCTCTGTACCCTTTATCAAGACACTGTATGGCAATCTGAGGTAGTGCCAGCACAAGTTTTTGGAGGCCAGATATGGTTCAGACCAAGGTATGGCAGAGACTCAATAGCCTCTAGCAGGGTTCATTTCCAAAAAGAGTTAGCAAGCTAAGCCCAACTGTGTGATAAACAAGACAACACTAACACAGTTTCAAGTACAACTTCCAGAAGCATTCATCAAAAGTTGCTGAAATCCTGCAGGAGTAAATCAAATTAAAAATTGCCTGTTTTGTTGTGCTTCATTACAGACAAAACCTCCAATGGGCTTTGTTCATTATGCCACAAAGGTTCATTATTTTTACAGTGCAGTGGGCATGCACTTTCTTACCCAAGAACTTATTTTTTAGTCTCAGCATTTCCATTTTGACATTATAAAAATATACAACCAAAATCTATAAGACTTTGATTAAATGTTGATACAGCTGATTCCAACACAGCCAAAGCCAGTGACCATACATGGAATCTAAACAACAGCTAGTAATTACAGTGTCAAAGGCATGTATACACTATGTGTTATGTTTCATTGTCTGGCATGCAAATATAGACTTGGTTTCCTTTGCACTATTTCCAAAGTATAAAGAAAGCTAACCAGAGAGTTCTGTTTCGTTTACACAAAAGAACAAGGTTCAATCATGTTTGATAAGTTGCAAATTACTGGTAATACCACAAGTGTTGTTACAGCTGCTAAGAGTGGTCAGGAGGATGTACAAAATACAGCAACGGCATGAATCAAAAGAAAAAGTCTAAACAATTTTGAATGATAGTGTATAATACTTCTAACTTTAACTTCATTCAAGGGCTTGTCAGCAGCATCTTGGGCAGCAGTGAGATATGTGGAATAAGTTGCCACGTCTGTATTTGATATTCTGTGCTTTGGCAGACTCTCCACTAGCTTTGTTCCTAAGAGAAGCAGTGGGTGCAAAACCAAAAGAGAGAAGAAATAAAATTCCAGTGACGTAGGAGACCCTTTCACTTCTTCTGTACATGCAGTTTTAAAGTTTGCAGATTAGCAATTTGCCTGTGGATATTTTCACAACTAGATACATCCTTTTCATTGCATCTCTAAATATGCTACATTTGTCAAGGCCTTCAGGTAGAACCTGTCTATTTTCTGCGGAACTTGGATGTCAGAAGCCTCACCTGGGGTGGGACAGGTCTCACAAAAGTGATGTGATTTGAAAGGTTGCATAAAAAGTGCCTGCAGTATGATTCCAAGGTTTGCTCTTTCTAAATCTTCAGACATTCTTGATGCAGAAGGTGAAGTTCCATTGCATAGGGAAACCCCAACTAATACCTTGCTCTGTTCTGTAGCTGACTTTCCTGGAAAAGTGGTCTGAGAATATAAAGTCGCTGGAATCTTCAGGTCCCTTTAGGAATGCTTCTGATCATGAGACAGAAGAGTCACTGCTCTACGAGTCACTGCACATCTACCTTCAGAATGAATTAGCCTCCTCAACTGTGATTACGTGGGTCTGTCTTCTGAAATGTTGGAAGACTATTTGAAGGCAGTACTTCCCAGGGTCATACTTAACTATAAAAATGAATCAGAAGCTGGATCCTAAATATGGATCTCCGCAGATATGCAGTACTTTGCTTTATATTTGTATAGTATCTTATTAGGTTTAGCTATTTTGTATTGGCTACAATTTAAAATAATGTGAGATTATCAACAGTGAAAAATATAGACTTATGTGGTGCCAACTGATATAAAAGTAAAAGAAAGTATTCCAAGAAAACTAGGTGTCAGTCAAAACAATATGAATACTGTGATGTGCTCCAGGTACTGTGGAAATATTCCAAAATATTCTCTGCTGCATAGTGTTCAGCTTTTAAAGGTAACTAAAGATAACAGTATGGACCTGTGTTTTGTTTATAGCTGGAAGTATATATGAGGAAGGAAGGAAGGAAGGAAGGAAGGAAGGAAGGAAGGAAGGAAGGAAGGAAGGAAGGAAAAATGCATTAAAATGAGTATAAAATTTCTTTAGGCACTGCCAGTTAGAATCAGAATACAAGGAAATAATTGGGTTTTTTTGAGGAAAGGAGTGACAAATTTTTCTTATTACAGAAATGAAATTAGAAAAAAACATACAGGCTGTTATACTGAAAAGCATAACAACTGGAGAATGAATAGCTAAAAAACAAGATAACACGACATTTATCTGCAATATGTCATGATTTTCAAAGCTATCTCAATATTAGGGGGCAGTGAGGGGACAATGCTTGTTTCCAAATGTGAGAGGTTGGCAATCTTGTGAATGCATCCAGGAGTTCTGGGTACTATTCATACATCAGATGACTGTGATACTCCTAAACCTTCAAGTAATTACAATACACAGGACTCTTCATTTTTAAGCAAACTTTTTTTTCTGTAGCCCTGCCTCTTCAGTCAGTATGTGCTCCACAACTGGAACAGCTTGCACTGGGTTAGCCCCCTGGGAAAGTTCTAATTTACAAAACCCTGTTTAGAAAAATCAAATCTATTTAAAGGCATTACATTATAAACATAAACTCTCTAATGAGCTGTAGTGAAATGGCTCTAGGCTACAACTTGTGAAGTTCAAATAATTTAGCCTTTTTCTGCCATGTATTATTTTCTTTTAATCTGCATCACAAGGACTGTAAAGAGTCCAGCTGTTCAAAGTGAGTCTTAAAGATTCCTGCCAAATGCAAAGACTTGTCCAATTGTTTCCTTCTTTTCTGTTTGGTTAAAGATTCATTAATTGATAGATCAAATGTTTCCTAAGTTTTTTTAAAAAAGCAAGTCAACATTTTTATTAGAAATAGAGATGCTAAGAAAGATTGCACTTAAAAAACAGGCAATTAGAGGGCACAGAACCTTTAGGAAAGAATGAAGGAAGGAAAAAAGGAAAGTGACAAGGAAGAGAGAAGGAAGGAAAAATAAGTCCATCAAACATTCATGCTCCTGTGTTCTGGTGTAGTAGAACAATCTGTGCTGTCATATTCAGATCTTCACCCCTCTGGAGTCAAGGGTGTAGGCTGAGGATGTGATTAGCCTCTCTCCTCTGCAGCTGGAGCTGCCTGCAATGCAGCTCCTTCTTACCTATACCTACATGAGAGGCAGTAGTCTCTTCGTATGGCAATAAACTTGAACTCTGTTGAGCTCTTTCTAGGAGATATTTGAAAATTCCCATCTATCATCTTTGTTTAGAAGCAGGGCTAAAGGAAGCGATGGAAGACGCACAGCATTAGATGGAGAATGTACTGATGACTAATAAGCATTTTCTACCATTCCTCCATGAACCATTTTCCTGTTAAATGCAGGTCTTGGTTTGCCTCAGGTTAGCTTTAAGTAATGGAAATATCCACTTTTGAGAGATTTATTATGTAATTCTGTAATAAAACGGTAGAATATAACATCAGCACTCTGTACCATTGATTACCTGCTCTTTTCAACACTTACTTTCAGCATCCAGAAAATGCAAATCTCTACCTGTTACAGGATCCAGGATTTTGGTCTGGTCAAAATCACTTGACATGTTTGAACACTAAAAAGTAATATTCTGAAATGTGTAAATGTTGGAACTACAACTTCCACATTGTAATGGAGAATAAATATAACAAACCTGGTCTGTTTAATAAATGAAATTGTATAACGTTAACTGGAAGGGGTAGATTACATTCATTTAACAGCTTCTTATATTAAGTAATTATTACAAAAAGATCATATGCTGATGGGTTTTAAAATGTACTTATCAAAAGCAAGTATAGGAACACGATTTTGACTCTCTATTTTAATTTCTTATTAATAGAAAGATTTGATTTGTACAAATATTCCCACTACTTATAATGGGACATTGTACTGAACTGGTAACACAGCTTTAGATGGTGAACTTTGGGAGAAGATAGGTGAATTAAAGAAGTGATGCAGTAAAAATTGTGGTTCCATTTTTCAGCTTAATTGAAAAACTTGTAACGGGGCCCCATGGTGAAGACAAATACAACTGTACTGACATTTAAACTGCATAAGGATTGTTTCATCTTGCTAGAGTGGTGTCAAAGGATGAGCCGTGAATGAGGATCTAGTCCGAGATATATTGCAATATGTAATTGTTCCAAAAGAAATTAACTAATTTTGCAGATCTTCATCTATTTTCTTTGGTTGTTTGCCTACAATTTCATCATGTAGCAAGCATATGTTAATGCTATTCAGTTTTGGTGACACAAACCCCAGACCTAAATACAGTACAAACATAATGGAGTTTAGTGGTCCCATCACAACCCTGGAAGGGGGAAACAAGTAAAGGGATTCACCACAAAACTACTACACAGGTCAAAAAAATTGCGATTTTGCTTTTGAAACTGTCAGGCATATTACATATCAGTAGCGATTTGAGGGCTAGATCATTGATTACATCTCAAGAGCCCTCAGTGCCATTGCAACTGCAGGGCCTAATGGCAGCTTTAAGCCAAGGGCACACTCCTCCTCCATTAATATTTGGGAGACAGTTCTGTAAAGTTATCCCTTTGCATAATTTAAAATAATCTGAGGGATTGATGGTTCTAGGAAGATGAACCAGAGCTCAAGGATGAAATGTGCGTGAGAAAATCTGAGGCACATTCTAGCATTCAGTTGCAAGGCAGAGCTTTAAAACCACTCTATTACATCATGAACACTGTAGCGTTTGGAATAAATTCTTCCATAATGATTTAAAAAATTGAGGATTCCTCTACCCACTCCTCCAGTTACTTGCCAAGCAGGAATTAAAGTAGCTCAGTAAGGACAGAAAAGTACAAAGGTACCTTCGTGTACTTGAGATTCAGACTGGAGGTCTACATATTAGGAAGTTGGGTATTGCATGGTCATCCTGCCAGTGTGATTAACTGCTTGCTTTCAAGATGACTATATTCACAAGGCAAAACTGGACTGTATACTTCACCACAGTGTTGCAACAAAACATAAAAGCTCAATTTAATGAGCTTGCTTGGGTACACAAACAGAACCTGATGTCCCTTAATTATCAGACTTGGCTTTTCTTTCAGAAAGTTTCCCCATACAGTGTTCCACTGTTACTAGTACTTGAGCTAGCTCTGGTGTAATGTAATAGAGACCTTACATTGTAAGACCTTCCATGACCTGCTTCTAGCTGATGTAAACCAATGTAGTTCCACTGAGGTAAATTAATAATTCAAAGCCGTAGCTCATGAGTTAAGCTACAATGCTTTGACTAGGCAATCAGTCTTCACTTCTATTTATTTGGGTAGAATCAGGTAGTGCTAATGAGATTATAGCCTGGGGATTAGGAAATGCCTTTTTCAGAAAGGTATGCTGAATTTAAGAGAGAAGACTCATGTGCTAACTGTACACAATATCAATGGAACATGCTGACTAATTTCATCAGGTTAATGAACTGTGGACCACTTGACATGTGCTCCAGATAACATTGTGTCATGGCAGTGGCCATAGAGAAAACTGTACATCTAAACCACCAAAGTAAGGAGCTGGTCTCTAATTTGTGGTGGTGTGCGGTTTCGGATATGTTCATACTTCGCTCAAATGCACACATATCAACAAATGTGTGGTTTTTGTTATCTCTTCATGTAAATAAACTGTCAGTTGTTGGTTTTTTTTCCCTACAACTGGACAAATTTAACTACATCCTCCTGGGAAAAAGATGTCTGCTATGGTGTTTTTCATTTCCTTTCTGGTCTGCTTTTTGGAATATAACTGCCTGGACTTTGGAAGAGTGTTGCCTTCTCTACTGTCATCCATATTTGGCTATTTATCCAGTTACACAGATTAGAAGCAACTAATATAATTATGAGATAACAAAACTCAAGTTTTCATCTCCCTCTTCTCTGGTACAAAAGGTTTGGGAACTAGTAAGAATGAAGATTTTGAAAATTTGTTCTGATAAAAAATAGAAGAAAATTAGCATCAAAGAGTCTGTAAGTGAGCTATATCAGCTTGTAGTAGTTGAGAAGTTTGCTTCTGACTTCCTGATGTCTCCCAGACTCAGAGAGAGATGAGTATGTACCTCCAGTACTTCATGGGAAGGATAGCAACCTCAATAGCCTTTAGCATGGCACAGGTGTGAAAACAACTTCTAAGAAGCAACATACCAGGATGAGGAAGATAAACACATTTCCCATAGGAAAAAGACACAGCTTAAATAAGACCACACTATATGATGTAACCAAGAGAAGTTAAAGATTAAATAGTTTCTTCCTCCCCCTAACATTAGGTTGGACCGAGGTGAAGCACATTTGAATTGTTGCAATGGTCATCATGCATGTCACCCTCTATGAAGCATGTTGCGAGTAGTTTTGCATGTGTCCTGAAAGTCTGGTATTCTCTATGTTAATCTAAAGTTAGCCAAAATACTGAAGCTGCCCCTTGCAGGCCTTGCCTCTGAAAGGTATAGTCTGCAGGAAAGGGATGGGAAGGAAGCAGCCAACAGACCAGATGAAGGCTAAATCAAGGTAGGGGGTGAGCTGAGTTCAGGGAAGGTGATTTAGTGCTGCCTGCCAGGATACTTGTAGCAGGGAACTGACTCCAAAGAAGACTGCTTCTATTCTTTAATAAGACCTACTCAAAGGAGTTTTGAAAATAAATTAGAAACATGATACCGCAGTATGCAGAGCCGGTGGAAACCTTCAGTGTCAGCTGATTTTGCTGAATGCATAGTGAAAGAAAAAGGAAAAAAAGACTTGATAGTTAACATCTACTGAAAAATAAATCTTTGACAAGTAATTTGAGCCAGCGTAACTTTACTCAATAGAAAAAGCGGAAAAGTCATTATTTGCCAAAACAAATCTTTCAAAATCTGATAATGTTTAGGAAATAAACAGCTCAATCAACTGACTTGAAAAAGTTCAGGCAATTTCCTTTCCTGAGATGGTGCTGGGCAAAGTTGAACAAAGCCACACGAGGTGCTGTGGTTGTGAAAAGACATCCCCTAGGACATCCCCATGCTCTGATTGCTCTTAGAGAAACGTTTCATGGGGACCATGAACTGGTATGTGTAATGCATATCTCATCCACATGCAGTTAGCTGTTTGGCATCTGCATTGTTAAACCAAAGGCTTTGACTTCACCTCTGCATTTTTACATGAGATGAGATATTTATCCTCTTGTGAAGTTTGTGCTGTAATCCATTACTTCTAATGAGTTAAGTCAATTGTAAATTATATGATATAAATGATGATTGCAGTTAATTGAAGGCAGTATCCCTTACTACTGTACAAATCAGCAGTGGAGGAATCAGAAGGGATTCTGGTTCTGATTAAGCTCTGATTTTGGCCAAAGGCTTTCAGTAATTTTTCCTTTTCTTTTTTTTTTTTTTTTTAATTTGAATTCTAGCCAGCACCTGTTAGATAACAGAATAGACTAAAACCACATTCTAAAACTCTTTAATCAGTGAATGAAATAGCCTAAAGACATGAAGTCCTGAAATCTCTCTCCAATTTGAATATCTGTTACTAGCAAAGCAGAACTATTTGCCCTTGCCTCAGGCTCAGGAGGAAGAGAAAACCTTCTGGGCTTGTCTTTTTCCTGCACATGGCTGTTATAAAAGAAAGAAGATATTAGTCAGTTTTCCCAAATACTTCTGAAATAATAAAGAAGTCTTGTTTTCAAAATATGCCATGATGTTCTTACCTTATATACCAGCCAGGGTAGATCAGAATTTATGATTGCAAATTATCAGGGAAGGAAAGCAGATGAACAAGAAATGAAGCAGACCAAAGAGAGTGGAGTAAAGGACCCCCACTCTTTTCTCCTATGCCATTTAACATTTTGGTTTTTTTCACACCATCATTTTACTTGGGATGTTTGTAAAAAGCATTCAAAACACTGGATTTTAAATTCTCTATGTTTCTAGATTTTGTTGGGTGAATCCTGTCCCCATGGTTACAGGAATTGAAAGGTTACTGGAATTGGAAGTGCATGTTCTCACTCCTCTTTGTCCTGTTAATTAAAGGTGAAGAGTTGCATGGCAGGAAAACCGCAGAATCACAGAATCATTATGGTTGGAAAGGACCTCCAGGGTCATCAAGTCCAACCTTTGTCCTAGCAACTTAAGGCCATTTCCCCTTGTCCTATCATCACTAATTTGAGAGAAGAGACCAACACCAGCCTCGCTACAACCTCCTTTCAGGTAGTTGTAGAGGGCAATGAGGTCTCCTCTCAGTCT